>JAYDZE010000005.1:350621-366513 GCA_034509125.1 Monilaria moniliformis
AAACAATCATTCAAAGATTGGGGTAGTAAGAAAATTAAGGCTTAGAATCAAGAATTTTAGGTTTAGATATAATAGATTGGGGTATATTACTAAATTAAAAATATTCTTATATAATTATAATAATAATATAATATTACTATTTTTTTTTTTTTGGGTACAGCTGTACGCCCTTGTCTCCATGTACATACGCCACTGCACCCAAGGCAATTTTTGTTGCTAATCTCATTTTTCAATTTCAGTAAATCAATATATCAAATCTCCACCATTCTCGAACTGTGTTGCATGGAGATTTTCACTTTTCCGAAGAAAAAAAGAGAAATATCTCGTAGAAACAGACAATAAGATTTATTTGCTCAAATTCTAATGAAGCTAGACTTTTGGAGAAAGGTCAAATATTAATCTCTCCTATGAACCAAAATATCAATTGAACTTTTACTCCAATTTAGTTGACCACTATCATGTTTAAGTTGACTCATTTATTCTTGATCCGAGTTCGAATTTTCTTTACCATATATTTTGATTCTTGTGAGCTTATCTGAACCTAAGCACATCTAAACCTAAGCAATCTTTTCATATCTTGATTCTCCGACCCAACATTCGCTAGAGATGACCTAATTAAAATTGGATTTTGGAATGGTGATATAGTCAGACATTTAATAAATGGAAGATTCAAATTTCCAAAAAAAGGTTTGAAACTCTGCTTTGTTCTTTTTTTTTTCTTCTTTTTTTTGAAGGGTTGAGAAGTCATTTATGTGCAATTAAGTCGTGAAAAATAAGAGATAATGAAAAAATTGCAACGGATGGAATAGGCAATGGAAATAATTTTGAGTATTTCTATTTGAAAATGACTCGAGGGCAGAAGCGTCATTTCGGTGGTCCGTGTTCACGTTAGTTTTGGATAAGGGTAGACTCGAAACACGCAAAATTTCAAAGTTTGGCGGGCGAAAACATTCTCCATTAAACGGTCTTCTCACTTCGTTTCCGCGTTTACCGCTTCTGAAAAATCGCGCCTTGTTCCTCGTTTCTGTGGGTTCCACCTTTAGCTACTTTTCTTCCTCTTGTACCCTCATACTTTGACGCTGGTGATTATATAACATATCCATTATAAAAAAACGTAGAATGCGTCCAAAATTCGACAATTACAGTATAATAATTCTCACAATTTATTTAATAGTAGTATTGGCTAGACTATTGTCTTCTATTTTCTGATGTAGTGAGAAATCAACTTAAAAAATAAAGCTACTCATACAATAATTTATTAGGACACTCATAGCATATGCCATAAATTTGGGTAGTCTTATGTTATTCGTGCGTGATGTGTCACGTCAGCTTTTATTTGGGGCCTCGAACATCCATAACTCACAGAACACAAATTAAGCCAAATTTTAATTATTTACGGTCCAACACTTAATTTTTTAGGTCAAGCTTTAATCATTCATAGTCCAACCACAAATTAGGCCAAGCTTTATTTATTCATGGTTCAACCACTTCATTAAAATTCGAAAATTACATATTTAAAATTCTAAAATTACATAATTAAAATTATAAAAGAAATTTTTCATCCGTTGAGGGAGCGTGCCCAAATATATTCGATGAGATCGAGTTGAAGTTGGTCGTAAAATCCTCTTCGCGAGTAGAATCGCGTCAACTTTGATATACTTGGACTTTATCCGGTGCACCTTGTGATGTGTTTTGGGGGCGGATGCCGACATAGAGCCAGTTTCATCATCGGCGAAATTAGTTGCTTCTTCTCCTTCATCCTCAACCATGTTATGCAGTATAATACATACATATGTGACATCGGACATGCATAATTGGTGGTACATACACGACGGTCCTATCACGATAGCCTAACGTGCTTGAAGTACACCAAAAGCGCACTCAATGTCCTTTCATGCTGCATTCTGCCTTTGAACAAACAATGCTCTCTTTGGGTCAGTTGGACACGTAATCGGTTTCACGAACACCCACCACTTTGGATAGATATTATCGGCCAAATAGTAGGCCATATTGTATACTCGATGGTTGGTCGTGAACTCGACCACTGATGCCTTGCCAGTGCATATCTCATTGAAGATAGGTGGATGGTTTAGGACATTGATGTCATTGTTGGACCCGACCAAGCCAATGAATGCATGCCAAATCCATAAATGTTGGTCAGCAACTGCTTCGAGGATTATGGTCGGATATAAGTCCTTATATCCGCTGGTGAAGACGCTTCTCCATGCACTAGGGCAATATTCCATTGCAGTGCATACAATCGATATTTCCTAGCATTTCAGAAAAGTCGTGATAGTTTTCGTGCATATTAATCAAATTTTTGGGCGTCTTGCATCGTCGGCCTTTTTAAATATGTATCAAGGAATGATTCGACGACCCCGCAACAAAATCATTTGAGCCACTCATCCCCGTTTGTGTCTGCAACATGTATGTACTCGTCAAATTAATATGGAGCACCACCGTACACGAGCAGCGTCGAGAGTCATTCTCGTCCAATACCGTCTAGGTGCTGCTGGAAATACTCATCATGTGCCGCCAACATTGCAACTATGCATGAATAATGATTTACTCATATAGAACTGCCGACGAAATAAATATGCACCCATTGTGGCTTGTCAGAGAAATAATATTCGACGAGGTGATGTGCGGCAGTTTCACGCTCTCGGTGCATCGATGGTGGCAACATGCAATTGGCTGGTGCAGCGCGGCCTGGACCGCTCTATGAGTTGCGCAGATGGCCCAATTCGCGGTCTGCGACATGGATTGCTCACTTGCAACGCCCTACTCGTGTCCTCTCCTGCGACCAAACCCCCTACCGTTGCGTGCGCCCTTACAATCTAATTTCTTAATAAAATATTTATTTATATTTTCTCCACATACACAACCTCAACCCAACATAATTTTTACTTCTATCAATAACACCAACTTAACATAAGTCATCATTTTCTTTTGCATTATTTTTCACATTGGATATCTATAATATTTTTATCAAATTATATATATATATATATATATTCTATATTCTATATTTAAAATTTATAATTATAATATTTTTTCATTCCATTCATAATTATATTAAAAAAATGTTATCAATATATAAAAAGTTGATACATCAATCAGTAACAAAATGAAAATCATGCTCTACTTAGAGAGTAAAATTAAATATGAATTTTGATATATTTAATTTTTTATTTTATCAAATAATTGATTAATTATTATAAATATAAATTTTATTTTGTAATATATTACAAACTAATATTGCATAAAAATCTGTCTGTGTCAAAAGTTGGTCCATAATAAAGCCTAATTTTGAAGGCTGTCTGCAACCCCAAGTCATGAATTAACTTTAATTTTTCTTTTATTTTTATATTTGTGTACTAGTCCAGTTGTCCTTTCGTAAGGAAGGGCGGGTCGGGATCGTGGCTGTGGCCCGTGGGTAGTCTTATGCACGGAATGCAGGGCTTTATATATTTGTCGCCTGACATTCTTATTTTTATGTATATTTCTGATTGGTTCAAGTAACAATAAATTATATGCATAATTACACAGTGATCCAGTACAATATTTGCTCTACCACATACATAATACAAAAAATTAAAAGTGACTATTAATACTTTTAATACCTTGTTAATGTAATAATACCTAATACCTAATCTACATAATTAACCTCATCGTCATGACTAAGTGATGGTCTAGGGTGGTCTAAAATTTCATCATCAACAGCCTATAAATAAATAACAAAATAAAATAAATCAATCTATGTATGAATTTTAATGTCCTCCTAATAAATAATGAATATTAACAAATAAAAGTGTTGAATTTATTCAATTGAATAAAAGCTTGGTAGATATGCCTATCTAATTACTAAGTTAATTGAATATAGCTTTGGTAACCTATTTGCAAATTAAATCAGTTCTTGCTTGTCAAACTTTTTTTCCTCTCCATCTGCCACAAATAGTGATCTTACTTATACAGTTATACTTCCACCAAAATCTCTTAAATTTCTGTTCATTTAAATATTCTTACATATTAATAATGTGGATTATTTTTTTAAAATTACATATGGTCTATATCATTACAATTAAAGCATTATACCGCATGAGGATGAGACTACTATACCGCAGAAAGGCGGGACAACAACCCAAGACTTGTCGCTAACGAAAGTCTTTGGTTACCTCAAACTTGTCACTTCAGCAAGACCTCATTGGCTTTTTAACAATGATGACAACCCATATGGGGTCCCTATTTGTTCCATCCCAGAATTCATGGGATAATATTTTTATACTTTATTTTTTATCTATTAAAATTGCGGAATATTATTTTTCCCATATTTGTTTCTTGATAAGAAACTTAATAAAAAAAATCTCCTCAGATCTATTTTCCCAATTTGCATTTGTTTTATGGCGCCCAACCACTGTAACATACTTACCTTCCACAGCTAACAAATCACGCGGCCTAGCACGTGCCAGTCATGGACGGCCACGTGGGTTCAGTGGTGACGTGGGCCCCGGGTGCCGTGGCGGAAGATGGTTGGGCCACCGGTGCCACATTTAATGAAAAATAAATAGCTTAGATTGTGCCCTTTTTTTTTCTAAGGGGTTGTTTGGCTTGCAAGTTCAGATAGAGACAGGAGTCGCCTTAATTTCAAATTACGTGCACTTTACAAAGCGCCTTTTTATCTGATTCGCGTGGAATGCCTTCTCAAAACAGCTGTAATTTTGATGACAAGGGCTTGCTACCTAATTACTCCATCTCCCTGCCTGTAGAAATTATCAAGATTTTGATATAATAAAATATTTTCTAAGTATAGTTTAATTCTCTCGTGATTGGCGTATTACTTTATAAGAACGGAAAATTATTCAGTACGCACCAAAAATAACGCACGAAGTCCTTATAACATAAATTAAAGAGTTAAAAATATTTTTGTAACTTTTGTGTATTGACCCACTCCCTTTGGTTTTTCTCTCAAGAGTCCCATTTTTATTTTTTGTTCCTATTTTTTCAATAAGTGCTACATTTCTAAGTTTCATAGTAAAATTGTGACATCCTTTCTAATTTTAACAATAGAGAACACTTAAAAAGTCGAAGGAAGTATTTGATGTTTGTAGCTTGTCAAATGAAAAAATAGATAAAGGTTTACGTAAGGGTAAATAATCGAATCTATCTCAATTTTTAGTGTTTTTATTAAATCTTTCTTAACTTTTAATAATTTTCAATTATATCACAACTTTTAGCAACTACATCAATTTTATCTCAATTTTCAACTTATCAATTTTATCAATCATTTTTTATATAATTGTTTCTAGAAAAATAAAAATTAAAGTGAAATATTAGCATCTTCGTATTCAATTTAATATTTGAGCAACATAATAGGCTATATTTCGACACGTCGTGTCATGACTCAATCATCGAAGTGAAATTTCAAGATAAAATTGATACAAGATGAGTATGTTAAGATATAATTAATAAATTAAAAAAATTGGGATGAAATTATCACAGTTACTAAAGATTGTGATAAAAGTGATAACTTTCAAAGATTAAAATAGAATTAATAAAATTACTAAAAGTCAAAATAAATTCAAACATTGATTCTTTAATTAATAAAAATAATACTGCACGTCAATTTGGTAAAGACCACGAAATTAATCTTTAACAACATGGCAAATATCCAAAAGACACTCATAATTGTGTTACATAAGCTCAAAGTCTGTTAAATTTTCTCATTTGATAACAATAAGTCAGTCTTTAATAGTTTGCTCTATTCTAGCAGATTATATGGCACTAAATAGCGTCAAATCATCATTCTCTTCAATAGTCACTCTACTCTTTTTCTTTTTTTTTTATATAATAAACATATAATAATATTAGGCTCTTTTGTCAAAATTTTGATACAATTTTTTATAATTTTAATGAATAATTAACTATGATATTATGATTATTTTGAAAAAAAAATCTCTAATCCATACATGACTTCTAGAGATTTTTAAGAAAGGTCGAGAACAATCTATACATGTCAAGAATCAAGATGTTATAACAATATAGATTTTATAACATTTATTTTTATACAGAATTGTTTTACTGTTTTAGTATGTGGGCCGAAAAAAGAATTTAATAAATATATGGAGAAGTAAGATTAGCTGGATTTGGTTGGAAGGTCATAGGGGGTTGACTTTGTAAGAGTGTCAAAGTGAGATAGCGTGGTTGGTTTCCTAGGGTGCAACCATAGCATGTGTTGTTCCGATTATGCCCTTCTTTTTTCGACCATTTTTCTCATTTAATTCTTTTTAGGTCACTATTTTCTTCTTCTCGAGACACAATATGTCAAAAGTTATTCTGCGCTTAGGCCGCAATTATTGAAATAAAATTGATCATCTCGATTTTTGAATAATACATGCATCTTTTTTGCTTCTTTCTAGATCAAAAATACTATTTAGATGATATATCTCAATAATAATCTTGAATTCTGTAATTAATGTCGCTTGTCATTTAATATATACAGTTTTTTTATATGAGATTGAAGTTGGGATTTAGATATTTAACTAACATTCAAAATTGAAATTAATTGACTACTTTGAAGCTTATTGTCTTGACTGTTTCTCATGTTGCCTATTTCATCGTCGGATGTCTAATAGTTGAGTAGTTGAGCCAGGACTTGGTAGATCGAGTTAAGATTTCGCGATTCTACGAGTTGTACTTATGAATTTTCGATTGTAAAATTGACAACACTAGATGATGATCCAAATAATGAATTTCAAAACCTCTTAATTAATTTTTAATGTTTATGCCAAATGGACATCTAAATCTCAACTTCAGTCTTATGAATTCAAAATGTAAAAGAAAGTTGAAGTTATGTTTTAACTGGTAAGTTTCAAAAGTTGGATCTAAATAACAAATGACCCAAAAAATTGGACATTAAATTGCAAATAACCCAATATATAAATGAGCAATACAAATACTAAAAATGTTAGGATTAAATGATTTAATAAAGTAAAAGGCAATTCCCCTATCAAATATTAACTTTACCACATAGACATAGTCATCGTTTGGGACAAAATGATATCAAGATAGCTTGAGAACATTATCCGATGATTTTGTCCAAAGTTTACTTATCCGAATTCTTTCTTGTTTGCTTTTAATACTTTTTTGGCCTACATTTCTTTGTATTTGGATTACAAACAAACATTTCCCAAACAAAATTTTCGATTGTTCGACAATTCTTGATGTCTTGTAGTTGTAGGAGGCTATTTCTATGAGGAAAGAATATGTTATCAACAATCATATAAAGCTAGTCTAGATTTCTTGTAATATGGCTTTCTATCACATGTTTTATTCTCAATTCAATACTAATTTTTAGATTTTATCAAATTTATTCAGATCTCTTTAATATGTATTAATTCTATAAAATAATAGAATTTTTTAAAAAAAATTCATCGAGGACTTTTGAAGGCACTTAGCAGCCACTTATATAATTAATTTCTCATTAATAATAGGGGAAGATAAATTTTGTATTATAAAAAACTATATAAATGTTCTCGAGTTTACTACATTCAACTTAAAATCCAAACAACTAAATAATAATTAAAAAAATCCAAAACGTGTTGCCCCAATCTTCTTGAAAATAAATCAGCCCACTTGGGTGGAGCAAATCTTGAGAATGGGATGAACCTCATCCATTAAAGCACTACAATTTCTTCTCAAAAATAAAAAACAAATAATAAATAAATAAGTATATATTCTCAGAATAATATTTAAATTCTAATACAATGAATGGGAATCTTGATGGGATAAATGGATGGATAATATTTGGTTTTGGTTGCTAAGGTAGAGTTATATTTAAAGCATAAATGTTAAATGAATTTGTCCAATCACGATAAGTTGCAGTCCTCACGCAAGTTGTCATTGCCTGATTAATGGGGATGTGGGTCCCAAACAAATATAAAATATATAATAAAAGTATTTGGAAAAGGCATCACTTTTCTCAGATGGTGACGTCACAATAAAATACCAATAAAAAACAATTTAAAATGAAGAAGAAGGGAACATCCCTCTTTACAGGGAAATACATATTTTACTTCAAGAATTTCTATAAAGGGCAAAAGTTTAGTTTATGATACGAAGTTATTTGTAAAAATAATCTGAATTTTAAGATATATGAAAAATGATTTGAATTTTCATCAAGATTATAAAAATAGCTCAAAATTTACATTACAAAAAGTTGGCCGGGACTTTTAAGAAAAAAATGTAATAATGGCTCAAATTTTAATAAATTTAAAAAAAATACTCGGAACATGTGTGATATGTAGGCAGAAAATAAGATTTTATTCCGTCAAATTCCACCGCTCCTCATATAAAACGTATGTTCCCACCGCCAGGAATATATTTGGGTCATAAATTACAATTAATCTTTTTTATAAATTTAATTTGGCAACTTTAAACTCAATTGTAAAAATTTAATTTACATATTGGTCTCAGAATTTGTTTTTTTTGTTTTTTTTTTTCAATCTGAGCTAACAGATAAAATAACACGGGAATAAAATTGCAGAAGACAAATGCTATTTGAGGTAAAGAGAATTTGATTGAAAATTTGAAATCATATGCTTTAATAATATTCGAAACAACTACATGACTACTTAAAAACTTATTTTTCGAATCATACTTGCAAAAATAATCAAAACGGAGTCAAATATTGCCCCAAATGATAGAATTTGGGCTTGAAAGGTAGTATTATGGAAAATGGACAAATTTTTGAGTTAGTAGATGAAAATTGCGCCTATTTTGGCTAAATAATTTTCCTTTTAAAGATTATTCGTAATGCAGCTGCATATACGACTTCAGCGGGGGTGCCGCAATGCGGCTACATTGCAGAGGGCGTGGGGCGGCACTGTGGAGAGTGCGCCGGTCGCAACATATATATATATATATGGAATTTAATAAATTTTTGTAATTAATTGTACTAATTAAAAATTTGTGATTGATGGGCCATCCCCTTGTGCGAAAGGGAAATGGAAGAAGACGGCTTCCACTGTGTTTGAAGGCAGGAAGAAGTATGGGTTGAAAGAGTCGAAGCTATTGGCGAAGTGCTACGTCGACGTCTCCGAAGATCCGTTGATCAGCAACGGGTGCTCGAGTGCGATTACGACTATGCATTGGGGCTAGGTGCAGAATGACATCTCCAAATTCATCGTCTACATTAACAATCTGCAGAAGGTATGACTGAGCAGCTATAGTTGGGAAGATATTCGAGAACACGCTCACGTTGCCTTCTACAACGATGAAAATAAACAATTTAAGTACGAAAAGGTGTAGACAATTGTTCGGAACCGCCCGAAGTTTTTCATTGGTTTGGAGTCTTCATCTGGCCCAAAAAGGACTAAGCTCTCTGCCGCCAGCCAATACTCAACCAGCGGAGATGCTGAAGGCTTTGATTTGAATGCCATGATAGAAGAGAGTTGTGGCACACAGCCGACGCAGGAGACCAGACCCATCCCATGGTTAACAAAGTGATAAAAAGAAAGGCGAATGTGGAAGGCTTTGGCAAGCAGTGCAGCCGCAGACGAGCATCAGGTTCCCCACTCTAATCCCGTCTTGGAAATGATCAGTCACACATTGTTAATCAAGAAATACTCAAAAGCACTTGACAGACGATGATGAAGGCAGAAGGTTGTATGAAGCCTTGATCGCGCTACTACAAAAAAAATCCAAAACTTTAGTTTTCTATTTTCTTTAATTATGTAATTTTTGGTATTTTATTTATAAAATTTTAGAAATTTTAATTATGTAATTTTCTGTATTTAATGTAACTTTTGATATTTTTGAAAATTTTAATTAAGTAATTTTTGATTTTTTAGTTATTTATTTTGGTTTTACAAATATTGCAATGTAAATAAATATATAAAATTTAAGAATAATAAAAAATAAAAAATAGGATTATGGTAAAATATAAGGCTGAAATTTTGTAACTGAATTACAAATATTATTGATAAAAAATGAAATACTAATGCAACAGCCAAAAAATGAATGTGGGTAGATTTTTGTGATTGGATTGTGACGGGCGTAATGCCCCGTCTTTGGATTCAAGATTTGTTAAAGCTTAATTTGATATAATTATTCTCTTTGACTTGGTAAAAAGTTTTCCGTCGGTGTTCATTGTCGAAGAATGGATTACCATTGAAACGTGGTGTAGGGTTTGGAGAATTTCGACTTTTTATATTTATTTTCTTTTTGACATACAAAACAACACCATGCTTCAAATCACAACATTTGTAATATAATTGTGAACGACTGAGGTTGTGTAGGAATCTCCTATTCGACATTTAAAATAAATAAATAACTACATAAAAAAAATATTGTCATATTGTAATTATCAAAATTTCATCTGTGGATGATTGATAAGTTGTTGAATTCCGATGTCTTCTCTCTCTACAAACTTGAATTCATACATCCTAGTAGATAAGTATAACACTCGAAACTATCGCAATTTGACAAAATTGGCATACATCAAATATGGAAAAAGTTTAGATAATCACCCACCAGCCCATGTGACTATAACTCGTAATGCACGACATGCTGCTCATTTTTTGTCCTCTGGAACATATCTCACTATCATCAGCTTCCAAATTATGTAGTAACTTTTTCTTTTTCTTTTAATTTAAATGACTCTTTGTTTACTTAATAATAATGTGTTTTTATTTTAAATCCGATGGTCATATTTATACAAAATAGTACATTCTTTCTCAGGCCTATGATTGATCTATTTATTTCTTTTATTGGTGGGCTTTGCCTTTGTTATTGGTTGCAATTAATGGGCCTTCCAAATATTTCGTTTAAATTTTGATATGGACAATTCCTATTTGAGCAAAGCTGATTCAATAATTTATGATCTAGAACAGGCAATAATTCTTCCTTCAATCTGATAAAGACAACGATAATTTAGAGCTTGCCGTTACTCGTCTTCAATTTTTTTAGTGTATTACCAAATGTCGTTAAACAACTTATGCCCTCTGTCGCTCTTCCATCCACTTTATAGTCCAAAATTTGAGCAATGAAACTTCACCGATATTTCTGTTGAGTCAATTTTAAACAGATACAGATAACAGGCCACTAAACTTTTAACAATAACACAAAACACAAATTACGAAAAAAAAAAAGTTTAACAGAAAACTGCATTTAAGTAACGAAATAACCTATAGGTTCCAGCAGAGGGGAAAAACAAAACATCAAGTTCATATGAGAGAGATAATATAATTCAAGAGCAGCAGACTTGGCAACTTAGTCGAAGAGACCGAAACCCATGTCATCATCAGACTCCTCGGCAGGCTCATCCTTCTTCTCCTCTTCCTTGGCGGCAGCAGCAGCAGGAGCAGCACCACCAGCCGCAGCAGCAGGAGCAGCCTCAACAACAAACTTACTTGGATCAGCAAGGAATTCCTTGACCTTGTCAGCTTGAGGGAATGAATAATCAGTTTCAACTGCAATGGCCAAAGCATTCTTGTAGGCATTGATGAACATGTGTGGTGCAGCTGCAAGTGTTGGGTAGGAGATGGCTAGGGAAAGCGCTGTAACCATGGAAACACCAATGGCAAACTTCCCAATGAGGTCCTCCTCAGTCATATTAAGCACCTCCGGGCTGAATACAGTTCCGTTGTCATACACAGAGGTGACAATGAGACCATAGGAGAAGGGACGGATCCCAAGCTTTGCAAGCAATGCAGCTTCAGAGGAACCCACTTTGTCACCCTTCTTGATAAGCTCAACAGGGGTGATGATTTCAACAGTACCCTTGTTAATCTTGGTAGGGATGTTCAAAACCTGAAGCCATATATTAACAGACATTAGAACCTATAAGAAGTCAAGGAAGGATTTCAGCAACAACAAAAATCATATTCCAAATACCTGGAAGAAAGAAGTCTGTGATGGGTCTAGGCCAGTGTTGCCAGGTGGGACAACAACATCAATTGGAGCAACCAAACCAACACGAGCAGGTGCTCCAACCTGTAGGTGAGAATAAGAATTACAAAAACTACATTAGAATGATAAAGAGATCAAGGGAGCAAGGCAGAATCAGGAGTATGAGAGACATTATATCCTACTTTCCAACTGCAAAATCATTGCTATATATCATATCACATTACAACTTGTGTTAACTATATTGCATACAAAAAATGTATTCAATCTAGATATTAACTATCCAGAAATCAAACTTCAGGCATGAACTTTACAGGTCAAGAGATAGAAAACTTTAACTTTAGTTGGTACAGGTTAACCAAATTCAACTAGACCACAGCAATTACTAGATCAAAAATTACCGCAAGCAAATTGAATTATTCCCAAAATTAAGCAATGCAAGAATTCCGAATGACCATAATTAACTGAAAAAATAGAAGGTAGTAGAGAGAATAAAATATTTAGGCAAATTAATGCAAAATCATGCCAGAACAAGCATACAACACGTAAATTGCTTCATCAATCAAATGACAAGTGTAATCCTGACTTAAGACTGCAATATTCAAATACAGTACAGTATAAGATGATATTCAAAAATTAAGCTTCATAGGTACTAATCTGTTCATTTAAACTGTAATAGCAGTAACAAAGTTAATAAATCATCAAAAACGATACAAAAGAAAACAAAATCAAATACACTAATTTGCTCACCTTGTATTTGGCAACCTCCTCACTGACTTCCTTCAAGTCACCCTTGGTGAAGATCAATCCAACGTTGCCCTGTCCAAAAAGAAACACAAGTTAAGAGAATTGATCTATTTCTAAACCATAAATCATAATAAAACATAAGATATATGAAACAAAGGAATAAAAACTCACAACAAGGAGAGGAATCAGGTTGAGAATAGCCTGGTTCCCGGTCTTTTCGGCGTGGATGCGAACGGATCTCTTCATCATAGTGTTCTTCCCCATGAGAACCACGGAGTCGCCTCTCAGACCTTTCCTGATGTTCTGGAGCTGGGTTGAACCGACGTTGTCGGCAAACACCACCAGAATCTGAGTGTACTCATCGATAAATTGGCAGAGTTTCTGATCGTAAGCTAGCTTCTTGTCGCTCTTTGACAATTTAGGCGCCATTTCTTCTCAACTACAACAGCAGTCTAATTTCACAAAACCCTATAAATGAACAGAGGAGGTACAAAATGAGGGCCAAGACAGAGCGATGTGGCTGAGTCAAGGCGGACAGCGGTGTCGCCGTCACTTTAACCTCTTCGATTCAGATTTGGGGCTTTTTGAGCAGAGAGGGAGCTGAGGTACTAAACCCTAAAACGCTGGTGAGAGTTTTTGAAGGAGTGAGTTTGTTTTTATAGAATCAAATTGCGTGACCTAAAATTGACGGTCCAGCTGCTGCTGCTGCTGTATCAGGGAATTAGGCCTTATTGCTTGGGGCTTTTCATTGGGCTTCTCTTGTGTAATAGGGCTGGTAAATGATCGGTAAGATCCATTAAAGGGGCAAGACTAATTTAATCTTAGCCCAATAACATCCGTTTCCTCTTTCTTCGCCTCTCTCTTTCATCCCCCTCCCTCTCTCTTCCTCTCCTTCCTACGCCACTGACACCCTCGCCCTGCGCCACCGCTCTGTTCTTCATTCCCATCTCTCTGTCTTGCTCCCCCTCATTTTCATCGATATGTTGTCCCACAAATGCTTGTTAGACTTTGACAACGTGTTGATCAGGAAAATGATTTCTTTGTGGAGAGATATGAGGGTTGTGGTTTTCCCTTGAGCTCATGTCTAGGCTCGTTTCCTGGGAGTAGGTGAAGGTGGTGGTGAGTTGGATGAACTCTGGTTTGCGACGATGGCTGGATCGTCACCACCGCTGGTAGTGGCGCTGCTATCGTCGCTGATTTGGATGATCGTGTTGTTTTTGTTGGGTAACCCTTCTTTACTGTTGTGGAAATCTATGGCAGATTCTTTTTATTTTTTAGCCTTTTCTGAGTATATTTTCCTTTTAATTCGCCTTTTTTAGGGATTTTTTTAAAATTGAAATTGAGGGGTTTGAGATTTTGGGATGTAAAGTAGCTCAAAGAATCTGACTGAAAGTACAGTCATGATCGATTTTGGGGAGGGGCCCTAATCATTAATTAATTAATTAAAATTTTCCTCTCAATTTATTAAATAAACAAACATAAATTAAGATTAATTAATTTTTAATTATTTTCAAATTTTAATAAAAATGAGATACATCTATAATATTTTTTGTAACGACATAAAAATGTCATTTTATAGTTTAATCTACAAAATAAGCTACCCTAAAAAACACCTCACTCAAAATATCTTATTTTTAATCTTACCAATCAAACAAAAATAAAAAAAAATCAATACCAATTTAATCTTTTTTTTAATCTCATGAGACCGTACTAATTTAATCTCGATTTTAATCTTTATTTTAATCTAGCTAATCTACTAAATGAACCCAAATTATTTGTGTGTTACTTGTTATCATTTCACAAAATCAAAATTGTACTTGCACTTAATAATGTCTGATATTGTCCTAATACATATTGACATGTTTCTCTTTCCGAGTCATTCCACATATCTTGGTTTTTTTCTTAACAGTTATTACTCACATATTTTTAGATATCATCTACTCTTTTAGATATCTGTGTCCAAAATAAATGAGCCAAGATATATATGAGGAGGTATTCGGTTATTTTTATTTTATTTTTTTTAATCCTCACAATGTAATTTATTTGACTTGAATGAGTCGATTTTATTTTTTGTATAAACTTAAACTTTATTTAAAGGACGATTGGTACAAGCCCAACTTCAATCCAACGTAGCCCAATGCATCATTACATACATGTGCATTAACATATTAAAATTAGAGCTATTTCTCTTAAGCAGCCATGGTTACTTTCTAGTCTTACTCACCATGATTAGGTATGTCTAAATAGTAAAATGTTGAGAGTCACAAAGCTTACTATGATAATTGGAGCTCAGCTAATTAAATCACCCAAGTTAAAATAACTCCTCAAAAGTACTTTGCAGTATGAATTTCATATACCCAATATATGGGATATTCAAGGGATGTTTTTTTTTTTTTTTTTTAATTTCCATAATTTTTGCTAGGCTAAAAATTGTATAATTATTTTCAAGTTTACCAATACCATTTTTCTCAATTACAACTTCAAAGGGTTTTTTAATATTCTCACAATATATATTTATAGAAAGAAATAGATCTACAAATAATTAAATCAAGAAAGGCTGAGGAGAAAAAGCAAATCCTAGGATGCCATAATGATCATGCCTAATTTCTACGAATAATTTAATCTCGAAAGACATTCTTAATTATTGAGTATTTCAAGAAAAAGAAAAAAGATTTTGCCCTTTGGGTCTATTCTTGATTCTTTTCAATCATTATTTTGAGTGGAACTAAGGTTATGTAGAATAAAATCACTTTGAAATTATCCGATTCAAATTGCATTTAATTTTTATTCCCCTACATTATATGAAACTAATTTCATGAGCATATGTTTGTAAGATGACACACACCTTTGAAACAAGATAACTTGTGCTAATAAGTCCTTTCGATTGGAATATATTCCCTCCATCTGTAAAAATTAATCCTTTTAGTGGACGATACATATTTTAATATACAATTGGTAGAGTAAAGTAGTTCGATAGAAAAAAAAATAGTTTGTTAAGCGTTGTGAGAAATTTATAAAAAAAGAATGAGACTAATTTTGATGGACGGACCAAATTGAAAAAACAAGACTGTTTTTAGTTAACAGAGAGAGTATATTCTCATATAGGGATGTCAATCGGGCCAACCCGCTCGGGTTTTCGGGCTATTCGGGTTGTAAATTTTGTCGGGTCAGAAATTTACAACCCTAACCCTAACCCTTCGGGTTTCGAGCTAACCCGTCGGGCCAATCGGGTTCAAAAAAA
>JAYDZE010000006.1:5166-20086 GCA_034509125.1 Monilaria moniliformis
CTATATATATATATATATATATATATATATATATATATATATAATATTCAATCGATAAGTCCTTTAACCATTTAAAACATAAATAGTAACAATTAAATTTCTAACTAATTACTGTTCTAGATATACTTATAAACTTTATAAGACGAAGATATAAAAAGGAAATAAACTTTTATCCATCAATTCTACATTTTCGCTTAGACTGAGGATTATCTTCTCTCTCTCTGCAATGGCGAATGTGCTTGAAGCTTTCACCGTTTTCAATTCCTCAGTCTCCATATTTTCCGGTCGCCGGCGGCTGCGGCTCGTCTGCGAGGCCGCTCCACAAACATCCCCTCGGAAAGGTTACTTTCTACTCCACTCGCTCAGTAGTCGAAGCTGAGCATGATTTCACTGCCGTTAATTTCACTAAATTATGATGAAAATCTGCGTTGAAATTTGGGGTTAATTATGTTTCAGGTGGTTGTGATACTGTTGTTACATTTTATTGCGAAATCAGCTGATTAAATTGGCATTTTATCACGATCTTCTCTGCGAACGGAAGTTGAAATTCTAGATTGAAATTGTTGTATGCAATTTGAATTTGACGATCTTTTGGAATACAAACACACACACGCGCGCACACACACACACACATGTATGTATATTATTGAGCAGGAGTGATGAAATTAGGTTGCATTATATTAGGAAGCACATATGCCTTGAGAATTTGGCTAAGCTTATTTTATATAGCTTGTAAGATATTTCAAGAGCTTTATAAGATGTAATGTCATAGAAGCTTGTAAGTTGTGTAAATGTTTGGATAATGTAGCTTATAATGTAAAGATATAATTAGAGTTGGAGAGAGAAAATCCTAATTAGAGAGAGGAAATTAGAAGATATATATTGTAAGTAACAAACCATAGTAAATCTATTTTCATCAAATGATTATTACTTATTTGATTATGAAAAAATAAGTTGGGGTTGATGAACATATTTTCTGGGAGCTTATAAGTTACTAGAGCTTATTTTTATAGTTTATAAGTTATTGGAGCTTATTTTTATAACTTATAAGTTGTTTAGGAGCTTTTTTTGTCAAACATTTATCAAGAGCTTATAAACTCTTAGACAACTTATAAACTATTTTAAGGAGCTTATAAGCTCAGCCACACAGCCTCTAAGTTCATATGTCCGTCCAATGTGTTAACTGTGTTTTTCCAAGTGTTAAACTTTGGTTGTTACTTGCATTTGTAATTTGGCTGTGCAGCTGGCATTGGGGCCACGGGCAGGAGTTTCGGGAGGCTAAAAGTGCAGAGAGTAAAAGATCTAGTCAAAGAAAGCTACAGGAAAAAGAAACAAGGAGGTAGCTTGGAAGATTATCAACAGAGAGAAGAAAGCCCTCAATCCCGTAACCGAGCTGAGTTATATGATGATCCTGATCTATTGGAACAGCAGGAGTCTATGAGTGATCAGGAAGATACTTCAGAAGCATTCAGTTCTAGTGTCAAATCCGATGGACGAGGTGCTTCTTCATCAGATTTTCCTGTTTTAGCCCCGAAAAGATGGGGTGGTGTAGAAGCAGCTGACAGCTATAGAAGATATAGGCCGGATGATCTCTCGAAGAAAGAGTTGAAGTTGAAGGCCAATAACGAATTTTTTAGTAGAAAGTCGTTTTCTGAGTTGGGATGTAGTGACATCATTGTTGAGTCTTTGAGGAAGATGCAGTATGTTCGCCCTTCACATATCCAGGTCTGCTAATTATAAACTTTCAGTCTCTGAGTATTGCTGAGTTTAACATCCGATTGAGCTTCACTTTCTTCAATCCGAGATGGAAATTTAGTTTCCCTAATTGTAATACCTCAAAATATTACATTTGCTTGGCCTTTTAGTGCTTGATTTTCTAATTTGACCTTATTCATGTCCTTGATTGATGACCATCTTCTGATGATGCCAATCCGAGTTTTCCATAATTCTACTTGTTTTATTTCCCTTGCTTCTTTTATTGCTTATCCATGTACTTCTGCTTGCCTGCCTTGTAGTGTGGTCGACTTATATATTTATCTTATGAACATTATTTGGGCCTGAAGTCCAAACATTGTGAATCTTTCTTGTACTCGAGGGGGACTAATGACTAACTAAAGACCCTAAAATGCCTTCAAGTTGCTTTCATTGGCTCAGACTCTTCTGGTTGTTGCAATTTCATTTGATTTGTAAGGGGATTTTACAAATGGTTGCAGAGAGTATATCCACACAAGTAAAATGATACGTTTTCATTTTCTTTTGGTGTAGATGTTTACAATATAGTGTACTGCATTTGTTTGAATTTTGAAATGTCTATATGATTTGAGATAACGGTATTGCAGGCAATGGCATTTGATTCAGTCATAGGTGGGAAGAGTTGTATAATATCTGATCAGAGTGGATCTGGTAAAACTTTGTCATATCTGATACCGCTAGTGCAGCGACTTAGACAAGAAGAAATTGAAGGACTTAGCAAATCAACATCCCAAAATCCCCGAGTTGTAATACTGGTCCCTACTGCTGAATTGGCTTCTCAGGTCTGATCATATGATAAACATAGAAGATTTATCCTGCTCTGTGGAAGATTTTTTTAACATCAAGGATTTTTTAGGTTTTGAATGTTTGTCGTTCACTCTCAAAAGTTGGTGTCCCTTTCCGATCTATGGTTGCCACGGGTGGTTTTAGGCAGAAAACTCAACTGGAGAGTCTTAAACAGGGAATAGATGTTCTGATTGCTACTCCTGGTCGCTTCACGTTTCTAGTAAAGGAGGGCCACCTGCAATTGTCTGATATTAAAAGGTTCGACTCTTCTACTGATCATGCATTACCTCTAGAAATAATTTATAACTGGAATTTGAGTTTGAGTGAGTTTTATGGGAAGTTTGAACTGAATTTAATTTTTTTATTTTTTTGGTTCTCCAGTGCCATATTGGATGAGGTAGATATACTCTACAATGATGAAGATTTTGAGCTTGCATTACAAACTTTGGTCAACTCGGCACCTGTCACAGCCCAATATCTATTTGTAACTGCCACCTTACCTGTAGAAATATACAACAAACTAGTTGAGGTTTTCCCTGATTGCGAGGTTATAATGGGTCCTGGTGTGCATCGCACCAGCTCCAGACTGGAGGAGGTACCGAAATATTTTGTATTAACTTTCATGTTAATACGTTATATCGTTGAGAACTCATAATTCTAAGATGTAAACTGCTACATTACCAGAACTTCCACCTGTTTTCGAACTACTCTCTGATTATATTTTGTGTTTAGATCCTCATAGATTGTAGTGGAGATGAAACAGCTGAAAAAACTCCTGATACCGCTTTCCTCAACAAGAAAAATGCTCTTCTCCGACTCGTTGGAGAAAGTCCGGTGACAAAGACAATTGTGTTCTGCAACAAGGTAGATTCAAGATCTCATTGGCAATAGCAACTTCCAATAGTACTTTCTTTCTTCATTGTTGTCTGAAAAAGTTGTTTCGTATGCGATTTGCAGATTGAGACGTGTAGAAAAGTTGAAAATGCATTGAAACGCTTTGACCGTAAAGAAATGCACGCGAAGGTCTTACCCTTCCACGCTGCTTTAGACCAAGAAACAAGGCTTGCAAATATAGAAGAATTTCGTCGCACCCCATCGAAGAATATGTCCTTGTTCTTGGTTTGCACAGATAGGTTTGAACTTATTTTTAACTTGTTGTTTTGATTGATAAGAACACTAGAAGAAGTGACCGACTCATTCTGTCTTACAGAGCATCCCGAGGAATCGACTTTGCTGGGGTCGATCATGTAGTACTCTTTGACTTCCCCAGGGATCCAAGCGAATATGTGCGCCGTGTTGGACGAACAGCCCGTGGTGCTGGAGGCGTGGGAAAAGCCTTTGTTTTCGCCGTTGGTAAGCAGGTCTCTCTCGCGAGGAGGATTATCGAAAGAAATCTCAAGGGGCACCCGTTGCACGACGTCCCGTCTGCCTATGAGGTGATGAGGTAGACCAGCTTCGTCGAGCTGTAACCTGTAAGTCTGATTTCCTCTTATGAAGAGATTTCATTGAAGTTTTTCATCCATGGTTTGCATCATATAACACAGTCACACACTTTGTTGCAGAAACTATGTATATGAGACGACGAAGATGGTTATATTGGCTGCGTGTAGCTTCACGACAACTAGGAATGGAATACACGAATGCCCATGTGGCGCAGTCACTCGTCTTCAGCATTAATCGACTACGAACGGGGATGTGCAAACACCAAGGCCTGGAGAGGGGGAAGCTTCAAATTGCCATCCTACAATTGTTTACGGTTCCAAGTTTAGTGAGATTCGAATTTGTGACATTCCGTTGACGTTGTCGTGCGCCACAAGACATGGTCTAGACCACCTCTAAGGGATATAATCTTTTTCTAGTTTGTTATCTTAAGGAAAGGAGAAGCAAGACAAGCTGATAGCATATATGATTTACCTAGTTTAATTATTTAAAACAATTTATGTTGTCATTTGTTGTGTGAAAAAAATGAAAATTGTTGAAATCTTTGTATCCAACTCCAAGCATGTAAGGTGATTCTCATAATTATATGTTCAAAATACGTCTCAAAAAAAATAATATAATATGTTCAAAATAAGCTTACGAGTTGCTACTTTATCTTATCATCTCGACATAATCAAAATCTTGTTAAATGACCACATAATCTTGTTATATCATGCATGGATGATCATTAGCAACGTCAGTATTCGAAACGTGTTTGTACAATCTATTTGATAATCAACAAATTGGACTCTTTTTCATTCTTCCTTTTTTTTTAGTTTATAGAAATCTACAGCCACTTCTTTTGGTGATAAATAAAAATTAATACTTTGCGTTTCAATAGAATAATAGAAATAAATATATAGAAAGAGAGGGAAAAAAGTGGTTGGAATTGAAAATAATGATTGATATAGTATTGTCAAAAAAAATTTAAAAATAAAATAAAATTAATATTGATAGACGAACTAAAATGAGAAAATTGAATTATTTTTAGTAAACGGAAATAATATTAAATATATAAGAAGATAAGAATTATGTGGGAAAAAAATCTGACGAAAGCTAGGGGATAAGAATATTAGAAAAATTACATTACTTTTCTTATTTGATAAAAAAATAGGTCGGTGAAGGGTGCACCCATTCTGGCGGCGGGAGAGGAGTGGATGAGGATGAGAATTTGACGGAGGATACAATTGGGGCTGTGGTAACTTTGAAGAGGGCGGCGATGGCGGCGGAGTAGGGTTTACAGAGAGCTTTTCTCATCTGCGCAGCTAGGAATGGCTGTTCCAATAGCTTCGACAGGTATATTGTTGTGCTAAAACATTATGAATAATATATTAAATTAATGTAGTGACGAAGATAAGAAGGTCCCATGGTCTAGTGGTCAGGACATTGGACTCTGAATCCAGTAACCCGAGTTCAAGTCTCGGTGGGACCTCTTCTCTTTTTAATTTTGGTTAGGATATATATTATATGTTTCTTTTTTCAGGATTTATGTATCTTTTTACTGTCATTTACTTATTTGTTCATTTTTTTTTTTAGGATTTACGTGTCTTTACTGTTTATTTATTTATTTGTTATTTTAGGATAAAAGATGTTTGTCAACCTTCATTAAATTCGAACTCAAATGCTGCATACATTCTCATATTTCATAACTTTATTAGAATCTATGTTCTTTTATTTTTTCGATTTATGTATCTTTTTACTTTTACTTTTTTTATTTTATGATTAAAGATGATTTTGTGCCATTCATTGAATTCTTACCCAGTTGCTATATTCATTCAACAAAGGTAGATCTTCGCGGTCGAATAGCTGAAAATGGTTCTCTATCCTCACACTAATTATGGAAAATTATTTGAACATTTCCCAATATATACATTATTCTTAAATATTTTATTTGATACATCCTAATTATGTAACATTATTAAATAATAAATATATACACTTTAAAATCAACTAATAAATGCAATGTAAAAATCATGATCATAATTATATCATTTTAACATATTTTGGTGAATTTTAGTTTAGTTTTTGATTAGTGTAAAATATATAATTAATTTATAGCATTTATGTCTAAAGCATTATCTAGTATAACTTTTGTAAGAAAATTATACATATTTTAGAAAATTCTAGATATAAAATAATATTTTGTAATCATTAAAAAAATAAAAGATGATGAAAAAGAAAAAATGAAAAACCTAGATAGTCAAAGAAAAGTGAAAATTGAACTAAATAAAATTGCATATGTAATATTAATCAATGGATAGCATATCCGCCATAGGTCAAAATTAATCACCTACCCGACAACTATCTCTCCTTAGTGCTTGGATGCTCATCCCGGTGTTTAGAACATAACGTAGAACAGTCCATCATATTTATAAGTGCATGTATTATGGCAATGAAACATTGGAAGAAATAAGAAAATTTTGAAATTTTACTATATTTTGTCGCCTATATTCTTTATAATTATTCAATCTCTATTTAACAATTTTACAATTCCCTGAAAAAGTAATAAAGCAATAGAAATGTTAAAAATAAAATATCTAATTTTAGCAAGTCAAGTAATAAATCTTCATCCCAAATTGAAAACAAAGCATTCGATCCCTTATCTAATAGTCTTCTACATCTTTTCACCTAACTTCATTAAAGACTCCAAAATCAGGGCACAACAACATTGCAAATAGCACCCACTAAAAAAGATGGCTCAGAAACATATTTCGTCAAAATATTACAATCTTTCAGTTACAGCCGGCAATTTTCTTGTATCAGATATCCACTAACAGCTAAAACTTCTAACAAGTCAATGACAATGATTCCATCGGAGTACAATTCAAAACTCAAACAACCTGTCTCTCTTTTCCAGGACATCAACTTATCCTAGGAAGTTCATAATAACCAAATGAAGCACTAGATTGCAGAGTACAAAATCTGCGAAAGCACGCTCAGGAGGTAAATCCTGCAAATAGTGGACACACGACTTAGTGATAGAGGCCAATGAAGTTACCAACTCGAAAAAAGTTGAAAAGACTAAGGATAATGATATTGATCCAAGGAACTATTAATCTGATCTGTGACTAAGATTACAAGACAAGACAAACTATTTCAATCTCGTCTTTGCTTTGGTAAGAAAAACGACAGAAGATCGTGTTCCAAGAAAATCCAGAAGTTACAGGAGTTCAGTTAGATGACAAAAGTTACTGCTTCGCTCAAGGTTTTAGTTTAATGTTATCAGAAAACTCACAAACTTTATAGTGAAGAACTAAATGTTAAAAGTAGAACTACTACCTAGAAATTTCAAGATAATATTGCTTCCAAACTCCATAACTCATAGATCATAGATTTTTCAAGATGCATTACCTTGAATTCCTTGTTGTCTTTGTTTACTTGAATTCGGAGACTAACTATAACCCAAAAATAAAAAATTCAGTTAACACTCGTATTTCAAGATTTGATCAAGTATCTTTTTGCATATAAAATATGAATGTGCAATCTACATACCAGCAAGGACAGCAGTACCCACGCACGAAAGTACACCAGAAAGAAAGGAGTTAAATGGGAATGATCCAACTATAGCCATGTAAGCAACCTGATTGGAAACAGAACATTAGCTTTCCATGTTCGAAATAAACTGATTATTTTAAGACAAACATGAGGATCAGAAGCTAATACTTTTAATATGATTTTAAGATCAAAGCACAGTAGTCATGTTGGCAATATGTATACATGATTTGACTGACAGGAGTTCTATTTCATCTTAATCAAACACAAAGTTGTAAAAGCAACTAAAATAGGTAATGTTAGCAATTTCTCGAAAGACAAACATTTTGAGTTATCTTTTCTATGTTAAAGTCACTTCAGCTTACTAATATAGGAAAGGGCAGAACAGGTTGAGGAATTCATGCTCTATCTTCTTGTTAAATCTTTAACTCATTATCTATACTTAAAATCGAATCCAAACAAATTAGTAAACAAAAACAATATGATATCAGCACATCATACAACTTATTCAATTGCCACAACAAATGCAAACATATTACCATCATAGTCCTGGTACCCTCTATAATCTTCAGTTTCCTAATCAATATAGAAGATACTACTATATGTGTCTCCGTAAATACAACCTTATCATGTGCAAATTACTAGTGAAGTCTTTTGAATTGCTATTGTATCAAAATGTAGAAAACAAATAGAGAAAAATCCTCTCTTCTTCTGTGTCTGCATAGTTGTGGGGGTATGGAAGCTCAAGAGTCCAATATTATGGTAACTTGTGCATTTTCAAACAAAGGTTCACAATCTAAAGGAAATTTCATTTATGAGTTACGAAATCATTCTTAGATAGATCGATTGAATCCCTAAATAAGAGTGGGAGACAAAACAACTTGTCAGTACAGTTTATAAATCACATTGATGAGATTGGAGAAACCAATTGGCTACTTCAAAACTGAGGATCTAGCCACAAGGCCCACAACTAAGCACAAAAGTTTATGACAGTTGGTCAATCATGTGAGAAACTATCCAAAAATACCAGTTGTATGGGCACTTCCAGTAAGAGATGTCTATTAGTCTTGCATTTAGAAGGATTATGTGCATCAGTTAATACAAACAATCAAAAGAAGTGTATGAAAAATTAAAACCGATGCATTAGGCAGTCAAATGGGACAGAGAAAGAGATCATTTAACGATAGGCTATAAAATATTTTGACCTGTCTACAAGCTGGAACAAACACTAACACAATGCTCCCAAGATGCAACAGTGATTCTCAGTACATAGGATCCCTTACTAATCATTCTTATCTCAAGATGAAGACCGACGATATTGAATTCAATCCCAAAAATATCAACTCCACTTCACAACAGGAACAAACCATATACCTAACTATTTACAGGAAATTCACAAAAGAAACCCTGCATATATCTACATCATAGACCAAGATCTGCCATCTGACCCCAAATCAACCTGATCATAAGCTAGACAAGTATAACCCAACCTCACAACAAAACAACCCTTATAATATTTCTCATTTCTACTTCACCATACAAAATCCTAATTCCAGCACTCCTGGAGCAAATCGTTTCAGATTTAAACCTCCATAGCTCAAGGAAATAATTTTGCAACCGTGAATAATTAAACGAAATCAGTTAAATTCAGCAAAGAAAGCACCAGAACTCCATATGTCAAATAAATCCTCGTCATACCTGAATCACAGCGGTGACGACAGCGAACAGAATGTAGAGATCAATGATCTGAGAAACAAATTTAATACTTTAACCTAAATTGCTCGAAAATAATTAAACGAAGCATCTGCAAATACACTACAATGGGAAGAGAGAGTAGACCTTGAGATGATTGGCGGTTGCGGCGTAGGCAGAGCGGAGAGATTGAAACAGTGCGTGGGCATCCTTCGTCGTCGCCGATCTCCCCATTTTCTCACACTCTAAATCTCTCGATTTTGTTTGAGACTAAGAACAGTCTCTTTCGAGACTGAAACCCAGTGATTTTGGGTTTTGTTTATTTGGCTACATACACCCTGTGGCCCCAATATTATAAATTAAAATATAAATAAAAGACAAATTAAAATTTATATAAAATAGTCAATCCATCGACGATAAAATTTCTCATTTGATTTCGGTATGACTTTTAAGAAATGCGGAGGAACGTGGGTGAGAAAAATTAGTGGAATATGGATCTCACTTTTATATGTTAGTTTTATAATACAATGTGAATATAATAAGCTATAGAATATGGAGCTCACTTATCAAAAATAGAAAAAATTAAATGAAACATTTGATAATAGATATTTTTTTGATAAAATGAGACATTTTATCATAGACAGATTAATATAATAACGAGTCACGACCAAGGATTGCTTAATTAAAAACTTATGAAAATGACATGTGTAAATGGCACTCATATTTGAGTATTGATAATTTTTAACTAATAATTTTAGCAGTTTAATTGAATGTTGTCACTTTTATGTTAACATGTAATAAACTTAAGAAGATTTATTTGTATACTATTAACAAGATTTATTTAGATACAATGGATGTGTATGTATGTACATATATTGATTTTAATGTATGATAAATAAGGTACTATAACTAATGAATATTCATTAACTTGATCTAACCTATATATACACATATTTATTTATATAGTGATTTTAATCTATAGTGGATAAGTTATAGCTCAATCCGAAGGAAATTATGCAGAAGCTCTACGGAATTATTATGAAGCTATGCGACTAGAAATTGATTCCTATGATCGAAGTTATATACTCTATAATATAGGTCTTATCCATACAAGTAATGGAGAACATACGAAAGCTTTGGAATATTATTTTCGAGCACTAGAACGAAATCCATTCTTACCACAAGCTTTTAATAATATGGCCGTGATCTATCATTATGTGCGACTATCTTCACTATAGAAGTAAAAAAAGAAAAACAGAAAAAAGGCTTTCTACATATGGATCGTCAAAAGCAGCGATTTTTATCAGTTGTAGCAAAGAAATAAATTTTATATTCATAAAAGTGAAAATATGAAGAAAATAAATAGTTATACCTAGCTTTTTTTTATGGATAAAAAAAGAATCTAATTGTGGGGGAAACATCGTAAAGATCAATTGGCAAGATTGGGAGCCAATAATAACTGCGTACTTATGATATGAGATAAAAACTAGGAATCCACTTATGGTTGATAAATATTCATTAACTTGATCTAATGTATATAGAGAGAAATAAGGTATCCGTTCTCGAAATATGTTTCTCTTACAAGTTATGTTAAAATTATTGTTTAGATTGCAAATCAACTAATACGTGTAAAATTATTGTTTAGATTACAAGTTATGTTGTTATTATTGTTGACAACCAAGACTACTTTAGTTAGTAAGATATTTATACTCCAACCAATAGATCTGATCACTCGTTTATGCAAAATGACTCGTACTATCGATATTATATATAATTATACCACAACTTCTGAATTGATTCAAGAACTTGTACATGATATAGAATCTACAAGACTGTATAAATTCTCGAACTGTAGGACTTAATGTATTTTGTATGTAGATACTTTCGGATCCTTAGCTTTCAAAACACAGCAAACTGATCTGAAAAATGAGGTCAAAGACATCTTTCAAAGAGGCAAGTTTGCTTAGTTATTCCTGCAAAAAAACCACATAAATCACAGTAAGGTTCTCATGTGCGTGCCTGCTCGTGCTCGTGCTCGGGCTGATACACGTTGTTGCTAGCATCGATTGCCCTTGAAAGGGGAACGGGGAAACTTGTGTAGGACAGGTCAAGTGTCCGGATTCAAGTTCATATCCAGTGGTATATTTGTAATTCTGATGGTATTTTATATTGTTTGAATCCGGATCAAAATCCGTCAAACAGATGACTCTCTTGCACAAGACTACCCGGAGATACAAAAACTTGTGTAAGACAATCTGATGGGTCAGATATCTAAAGTAAAGCGCATAATCACCCGTATATCTGTAATTTTGCTGGTATTTTATATATTTCGATCGAAGTCATGACCATCTCACACATGATTCCCCCCTACTAAAAATGGTTATCGAAGATTACCTCGAGAGACTTGCCGCTGGGATCAGCTTCGGACGCCTCGGATATCCGCACTTCGGATTTCTCGTTCGAGTAACTGAGATAGAAAAAACGGGATCTTTTAGCACTGGCAACAAGCTAAAGTATCATCTCCATTCTCTCTATATCCATATCAAGAACTCGAGGTGGGCTCGTCTAAATATATTATAACGACTATGGATTCTGTGGGCTTGTCCTGAGTTCAGATCTCATAACGTTTGATAAGATGAAGACAACGAACACGAGACAAAACATTCCAAACTTGAAAAGAAGATCACAACATATATGCTAGAGAGCATGAGCGGGGCTAACAAAGGTACGAAAGCACAAGGTAATTGCAGATGGCACGTACGTTGAGAGTATAGTAACCCAAATTAGCTCGACGCAATCCACCCATAAGAGTCGTTGCTCAACTGGAACCACTCCGTAGGTGATCAAATGAGCAAAAGGCCAGAGCTTCCAACCCGCCTGTCTCAGATATAAAAAGAAAGATTAGTCAATCACCACTCCGCGGCCAGAATCAACTACTAGGAGAAGCAAACGCACACATAAGAATTGTATTCGCAACAAAATGCAAGAAAAAGCAAGTTCTTGCTGATCACAAGTCCTTCAACGGTGAAACAAGCAACTTGTAGTCGAGGATCAATGATTTGAAATTCTCAAATATGTTCCCTTTCCAAAATATTTCCTACTTAAGAAGAAAAAGGGATAAAACGAGAAGCTGCATTCGGATTCTTATTTCTTACCATCAACATAGGCTAGAAATGTCGGTTTTAGCTCATTACAACTATCTCATGATATATATTAAGTCATCATAAGTCCTTCAACATTCAAACTACCATCTTGCAATCAAAGAACTGTGATTTGAAATTCTCAAGTATCTTTTGTTTCCCAAATATTTGCACGACAGATGATGATGATGATGACGACGGCGGCGTGATCATATCTCCTAATGCTAATCCGGCTACACCATTCAACAACAAAGTCTACAAATGAAGAAAAAGGGACAAAAAACAAGAAGCAGCATAAGTATTCTTACAGTCAACAAAGGCCAAAACGTTGCTTTCAGTTCATTCACAATTTTCTCGGGGGATTCCCCGCGCAAGAATCCCAACACCACATAGTAGATACTGTTCCACACAGCCGACCACACTGTTTGATCAAATGCAACTTTGGCAGGGACCACCCACCAATCCTTGAAAGGGAATAGAGCCTGTCGAATCAAGAAACTTCACAACTCCACAAAAAAACAAAATGCTCAAAATTTCCAACACATTTCAGCCACAAACACACATACCCACCTCACAGAATTGATAGTAGTAATGGGAAAGCGATCCGTGGAGTGTGAATCCAACAAGGCCAGACCTAAACATACGCGTCCTGTCAAACTCGAACAGGGGCTTCCCTTCATAACACTAAGAGATTTGCAAACACAAAAATGATCATCCAACCACATCCACAGAATCCTAAACACAAAAAACAATGTCGAAAATGCTTACTTGAGCAATCCAATCTCCAACAGAGTAAACAATCCCACTTATCACCATTTTCGACAACACGGGGTGCTCTTTCAGAGCTTCTTCATATGCAATCCAGTTGTGCTCAGGTGCATATCTCAACACCTCATAAAGTGTCCATCCCTGCAAATTGAATCATCCACAAAGCATATACATTTAAACACAATTTTACAAGAATATAGACTAATCAAATCAAATCACCAAAAAAGAGCACAACAAAAGCAAGAATTGGTTCCTTTTCAGCTCTTCATTCTAACCACATATCCAAAAAAATACTCAAAACATTAATCACCAAAACTACTGCTAAAACTAGCCATTACACCACATGATACTTGAACCAGTCACAATTTACAGCTTAAATTCACTAAAGATTCATTTTTATTCATTTTTGGTGAGTGATTCCAAGACTAATCAAATCAAGTCACCAAAAAAGAGCAAAATAAAAGCAGAAATTGGTTCCAATTTTCAGCTCTTGATTGTAACCACATAAAAACACATACCAAAACAATACTCCTAATACATTAATCACCAAACCTACTGCCAAAACTAGCCATCAGGACCACGTAAAACTTAGACAAATCACAAATTACAGCTGAAATTCACTAAAGATTCAATTTTTATTTCTTTTTGGTGAGTAATTCCAAGACCCACCTGCCAATAATCGTGATCAATGGTGAGCAATTTGGTGATGGCAAGGGTGCCAGCACCGAGAACTATTGCAGCATTAAGCAATCTGTCAGAAGTGGTGAACTCCTTGATTTCGTCCATTTTTCTTGAAATCGAGCCCTTTTCATCATCTTGATCGCCGGTTTGCTCAGCGATTTCTCTCTCCTCCGTGATAGCGTTGATGGGCCACCGGATTTTTGCGGCGATGTTAGGGTTCAAGAATGGATTGGAAGGGGCGGAGAGGTGATAAGGTGGGAAATTTGAGAGGCCCAGATGCTTCCTACGTTGTGTAAACTGTGTAGATGGAGAGAAACTCTTGAGAGTAGCCGCCATTTCTGAGGTTTGGTTTGATTTGGTTATTTATTATTTATAAATTTATAATTATGCTATTTTTTTTTCTGTAAATTATGTGGTGCTTATTTCGTTGCATGGCTGAATTGTTATGGTTTCTATTGGATTCTGAAATTTATCTACGTTTAAGTTATGAATTTTACAGTTTCATTAAAAAAGGGATTTGGAAATTTCTACTGGTTTTGTTAGTTGATAATTTAGCGTCGAAAAACTAAATCAGTTGGCTTAATTTTCACGTTGAATATATAATAAATGATGTGAAATTATTAAAATTCGATAAGAGTTGGTAAAAAAAAAATCCCCTCTTATCTATTTCATATTTCACAAAAATTTAAGCTCTTTGAAGTTTCGATACCAACCAAGTTTAAAATTTTCTATAAAATTTTAATAATTTAAATATAAACAAAAATTAAGGTATTTTTGAGAAAAGTCATATGTCCATAGAATAAACTACACTTAGCCATCCTTAATCCAGCCCCAAAAAATCCAGCCACAACTCAATTTTCAGCTTCCACGTCAGCATTTTACTTTTCAGCCACAACACCATTATCCTAGCCCCAAAATTTCAGCCCCCAAAATCAGCCACAACTCATTTCTTATCATTTTTTCATTTTTTTTTAAACTTCAATTTTAGTTAGTTATTTTAATTAACTTATTTGTAAAATAAAGACAAGAAATTGGAAAGTTACTTAATTAAATTTTGAAATTGCATAATTAGAAATCCTAAATTACATCAACTAAAAAACAAAGCATACGTAATTGAAATTCATAAAATT
>JAYDZE010000006.1:24045-51129 GCA_034509125.1 Monilaria moniliformis
ACAAAATAAAATATAATATAATGTTCTTTATTATGTATATATATAAAAAAAGTTATGTACTATAAGATAAGTTGTGATATATTTGAATGTGATTATATCAATATCATATTTGGTAGAATATAATATAATTAATATATTTTATAATAATGATTTGTCTTAGTTATATCAGCTAAGAAGTGATATGCAGAATCACATAAATTTGTATGATATTTTTGGAGTTTTGATATATAAAGGTCGTGTATTTTGTATCCAACAAGATATTAGGATATCGTAGATATACTATATACCCTAATTACATGTACCAAATGATAAAATCTTGTACATCTAAGGACGTCCGAATACGAACCTATAAATTAATAATTATAAAAATTCATTAGATAAAACCAAAGAAAAATAATATGGAATTGGGTTTAGTTTGAATGATATTTATATTCAAAAAGGTATGTGCAAGTTGAGGCATAATTCATGGTAAGATAGTCACTCTCAATTCATCTACAACCACACTATCATAACAAAATTCTAAGTGTCAAACCAAAATCTCATTGGCTTTCCATTTTGCCAAATTTGTTGAAGGGTGGTCAACACACAACAAATCTAAGAGTTTGTTGAGGAAAGCTAATAATATATTCATATATGTGCATATGATTTCTTTGAATGTTGAAGATGTATACATATTTTCCTTTGCAAGAAAACCTAATTGCAATTTGACATTCAAGAAGTGGGCTCAACCCCACTTTGTATCATAGATACTTTCCATCCTTGCTTTGTTATCAACAATATTTATTTAGCTTTGAATTTTGTTAATCCAAAAACAAAAGGAAAAAGAAAACTTTTTAGTCTCATCCTAGTTTGATTTGTTAACCTTCATAGACTAGACAAAAAGCTTAATTTCTCCAAATGACAATTTTTTTGTTTTGATTTTTCAATAGATATAGGACTATGTCAATCTATAATAACATTCAAATGAATTTGAATGCAATTAGGCATCCTTTAATACAAGTAATTAAGATGTATTATATATATATATATATATGACATTCTAATATATTGTCTGATACAAGACACACGATCCTTTATAAATAAAAAATTCGAAAATACTAAATGGATGTGTGTGTTTTTTTATAATTTAATTATGGATGATTGCCATTAAATCATAACTTTTCGTTGACTTCTAGTCAATCCCATAACTTTTGAAACTGGAACATAAAATCATAATTTTTTTACATTTTCTCAATTATCCCACATATCAAAATTCTGGTGAAATTGGTGGTGACGTGTCAGCCGGAATATCTCAAACACAAAGTAGCTTGAGACCAAGAAAACCTCAAATCGCCACTAATTTTACCGAAATTTCCATCAGTGGGACAATTGAGAGTAATTTCGGCTGACACACCACCACCAATTTTACCGAAATTTTAATTTGTGGAATAATTGAGAACATGTCAAAAGTTATGATTTTATGTTTCAGTTTCAAAAGTTATGAGATTGACCAGAAGTCAACGAAAAATTATGATTTAAATGACAATTATCTCATTTAATTATAATAAACATTATTTATATATAATACATAATACCAAACAATGGATTACATATTACATATATTTCTTATATATCATCTAGTAGTATAACTAGTGTTTGCAATTCTATATATACGAAATGCTTTGCAGTTTGGGCTTCACTATTGGACTGAATAAAAGCTTGTTGGGCCCATAATATATGAAGAGGCCCATATGGAAAATGAAAAGCCTAAATCCAATATTTCATTCTTCCATTTTGAGAACAAGTTATCATTAATATGCTACAGTTTAAAATTTCACTTTTATATGGAAACCACTGTAAACTACGGTTTTTTTCTATACCTTTCTTCCTCCTTTAGGACTAGGAGACTTCCGCTTGATTTCTTCATCAACAACTCTAGCTCGTGAATTAGGGTTTTGTATTGGCGGAGAATCGAATTTCGAAGAGGAGGGAAAATATGTTTTTCAGCGGTGATCCGACCACGCGAAAACGGGTGGATTTGGGCGGTCGGAGCTCCAAAGAGCGAGACCGCCAGAAGCTTCTGGAGCAGACGCGATTGGAGAGGAACCGACGCCTGTGGCTGCGGCAGCAGAATTCGGCTGCTCTGAAGATTCAGGTTTTTTTTATATATTTTTTTTGTTGTTTTGTTTTGTTGCTGTTTGATTGTTCGTGGGTGAGTGAGCTGACTGTTGGTGCAATTGCTAGCTTTTTCGTGAATTGCGTGGGGGGGAATGCGGTGTTTTGTTCTATTTTAGTGGTTAATTGCGAGTCATTAGAAGCTTAATGTATTGAATATGGGGGTGCTTGAGTGCTTCTGTAATGTTTTGAGTTCGAATCATTTGGAAAAGGTCGGAAATGCTAAGTTTCTGTAATGTTTGCGAGCGTAGGGGCCTATCTTTATGAGGTAGGATTGGTACAATTCTTCCTTTATGTTTGTCGTATTTGAACTTCACAACTGGAATTAGGATTTACGACCACGATCATGAGAACTTCAATACTGATTCAATACGTTATAGCTTTCAACAATTTATAAGCAAATGCAGCCCTTTTCGTTCTGTTTATTTGTTTGTGGGTGAGTGAGCTGACTGTTGGTGCAATTGCTAGCTTTTTTGTGAATTGTGTGGGGAAATGTGGAAAAGATGGTAACTTTCTGATCGTCACCAGCCTTCCTCGCCTCTTTTCCTTGACAATTTGGTGTGGTGAACGTGGAAAATATGGTGACGTGAAACATGGATATGCGTCTGGGAGTGCTAGAGAAGGCAATGGAGGAACGGGCCAGTCGCCTAGTAGCAATCGAAGCAAGGTTCGATGAGATAGTAGCCCTGCTAAGGTCACAATTCGAACAACTCACGCAACTCTTGACAGGTTAGAGAGGTGTGTCTTCCTCACCGGAGACGATCAGAAAGTAGGTGAGGCGAGGAAGGCTGGTGACGATCAGAAAGTAGGTGGAAAACAGAATGGAATGAACTGAAACGGATATTGATAAACTATCCTCTTACAAGGCCAATCCTCTAACGAGGCCATACAGTAAATTCTCGTCCTTAATCTAAATAAATGACTGAACATCACTCTCAAACCTCAAGGGAACTATATATAAGACTTTCTAATGACTCTTCAACAAGTCTAAAGAATAAAGATAACATTTTAAGATAGACTTCTAGACTTCCAACATTTAAAGATATACTTTTAGCAGTGTTGTTAAAAGCGCGCCTAGGGTGTGCTCGGGGCGCGACTGAAAACGCCCCGCGCCCCGTATATTTACCGAATCGCCCTTGTGCGCCGCGTGCTCCTAACAACACTGACTTTTAGACTTCTAATAATTAAAGATAGAGTATTTGACTTCTAGACTTCCAGTCCTTCTAATGTTAATCTACTAATGCGTATCATTTTCCTTATAAGTATAAAACATATGTATAGTTCCTTGGGAAGGTTTATTGCATTACAAAGTGGTATAATTGTCTTTGTGATGGTTGTACTTGACCTAGGGCCAAAAATGCAGCTTTTAGTCAGTAGGCCCTCTGCCCTCCTAATAGCGGCTGAAAACTATTGCAAATCCCCTGCTCACGCCTGAGTCCTTGGGGACTTTTCAAACTACAATGAGTAAAGTTAGGCAAAATTTCTTGTTAGGCTAATAGAATAACAGGATATGTAATTTCTCATCATTCGTAATCTTGCGCTAATTTCATTTTGCTCATCTTTAGGTAGTCTTCTGCATATGTTAGTTCAGCCCTCATAATATGCCAGCACGAATTGGAGGTATTGTATGGTGCATGGAATCCTGATGCATCCTTCCCTTCCCCAGTGATATCATTGTCTAAAAAGTCATTATTTACTACTTTTGTCTAGGAGTAACCCACGAACTTTTGCTTCCAGTATATGTTACAAGCTGCATGTCAAATATAGCTTCTTGTAGACATCAGTTCTTATCTTAGTAAAAGAGATATTTTTGATAAAATATGTAAAAACATCAGCAGCCCTTTAATTTCTTCCTTCTAGGGAATTTTGTGAAAAATAGAAGATGAGAAACTTAGCGAAAAATCCCTGCTTATGGAACCTTTATGGTATCATTTTGTTGTTGTCTGTTTCATTACAATGCGTTAACATGCCTATCTATATTTTTGTATGATTGATAGAACAAAACTTGACTTAACTGATTATTACTCACAGAAATGTTTCAGAGGAAGAAGGGTGGTCGAGGGTGAACGTTTCAAAGTCCGTGAGAAGTTTTTCCTGAACTATGGGCAGTATTGTCAAGATGTCAACAGGTGCAGAATTATATTGAATCTTTGTCTTGGATGTCTTTCCATATTATCAATTCAGTTGTTGTTTTCAGTTCTAGTTTTATTTATTCGTGAATATTTCTTGTTTCTTATATTGCATTCATCCTATGTCCGTCTCTTATTGCTCATCATGCTGATTCAGGCAGTGTTTTGGACCAGATTCAGATTTTATCTACCAGTTTCTTTTCTTCTTTAACCCGAGATATGTAGCTGATTTTTCCGCTCTTGTGGAGATATGCCGATTGCTTCTAGAATTTGTTCACGATAGTGGTGCGTTTTCTTCATTATCCTCACAAATCTTCCTTGATTGTTCTCTGTTGTAAAATTAAATCCTTATTTGCCTGTATAGTGTCTAGTTTTGGTGTATATGCAACTCCTTTGACTTTCATGGATTGTACTGATTTTCAGTTCTGCTTTTTATGTTTGAGTTTAGTTTTGCTATTTTCAGTTAATCTTGATCATGCCTACTTAATTTACCTATTATTGCTGCAGGTGATGCAATGAGCCTCTTTGCTGGCATGGACTACTCATCCAAGCATGCTCTGGTAGAGTACAGGGTTAAAAATCTTGCACATGCTTGCCTTCGTGCGATCTACGAAAATAGGTCTGTTTCTAGGTGTCCTTTTAATTCTTACCCACAACGATTTGTATCAAATCTTCCCATTTTGTCCTATACTCTCATCCTTCCGTTTCAAGTACTAATGAAGTTAGATTTATAAAAATGGTTTATTATTGAGCCTAATATCAAATTTCCATCTTCAGTTATGTAACTCAACCAGAAAATTATCTAATTGATGAAAATCACATTTTCAGTTGTTTTATGAATCACAATTTAAGAATCACTCCTAGCTGCTGTATTAGCTTATCTACTTTAAGTAATGAGTCTATCTTTTTGGTCTGAATAGGGATCATTTGAAAGATCAGTTATTTTCCGCACCTGAGAAGTTCAATCAATCAGCGAACGTATTACTAGATGCTGTTATTTTATTGATTGATCCAAGGCTACCTTGGGCATGTAACATAATATGCTATTTGTCAGAAAGAAACATGTTCTCCATGTTCAGAGAAATTTTCCTGCTGGAGAAGGTAATCAGTCATGACACCATGTTCTTTAATTGAGTACATGTGATGTAGGTATTTCTTTATGTGGTTTAGCCTATCTTTCTGTCAATTAATCTTTACAAACACAAGCAATTTGATATCTATTCCTTGCTTTGGTTGTATGTTTGCTGTCTTTGGAACCAACTTGTTTATGTAGAGTTGAGGTTCTGTGATGAAGGTTGCACATTTGTTTCATATTGTAGTGTTGGTTTTGGCATTGTGAATTTATCTACGAACTTAGAATGTGTTGACCTTTTTTTATATAGAATAACTTTTACTTTTAGAAGAGAACCATGCAGTCTTGTAGGAAGAAACTTTTATTCATGCTCCTCTTATCTTTAATGGATTACCACTTGAAGAGTTCAGAACTGTAGTAAATAAAAAAGGATTCAAGGAGCATTTGAGTTCATAAATCATGCATTCTATTTCTTGTTGGCTGACTAAAACTTGATCCTAGTTGAAAGTTTATCTCCATTAATTTCCAAAAAACATTCTGGACGTTTGTTCATAACTTCATTCTTTTGCACAAATAGCAAAGATGTTCCATGTCATATTTAAAACTGCAAATTTCCTTATCTGGTCAGAAATGGGCAATAGTCATTTTATAAGTACTCCTTAAAAATTGAATGTGTAATTTTTTAAAGGGTAAATATTGTAGAAAAAAATCTCAATTTACATAGTTTGATCTTTCTATATATCTATGCCAAAATCTTAAAATTGTGACTACAATTCAACTTATGCTTACATGTTTTGCTCTTTTTTTTTTTTTTTTTTTTTTTTTTTTTTTAAATTTAAACTTGAGTCAGTGAATTCCATTATTGTAAGCATAAATTTATAAGTTGGGCCATACTTTGCTAAAGTTCAAAAGCTCTCCACTTAGAGGAAAGTGTACTCCATTATTATTACACATATGGAATTGTTTAAATTGGCTCAGAAAAACTTAATTTTAGTTGAAGATTAATTCCACTATTTTTTCTGCTGGCAATTAAACCTAAATAAGGGTCAGTTATCTTGAGAAAATATGGACATGCCAAGGTGCGTTGCTTTTTTTGACTCTTCTCTGCGTGAATAGTTGGAAATGCATATAAGTGTAACTAACAGATTTATGTCTTGAGTGCATATCAAATGAGATGTTACTTGGTTATGACTGTTCTCATACTCTCTTTCTATACTATACGTTGATTTGTTGATTTATTTTTTCTGTTTTCCATTTTGAGCAAAATTGACAAGCTTTAAATTTTGTAGAAAAATTTGCAAGGTTCTACAGGGACTATCTCTTCATTGGAGCGCCTTCTTGTCCTTATAATTTCTCATGTTGATCGAGCATCTTGCACTTGTTCAAGTAGTCATCCTCAACGGAGCTTCTCATCCCAGATACTTGTGGTTCCTTTCTTATGGCGGATGTTCCCACACCTGAAAGAGGTAGTTTCTACCTTCTTTTCCTCTTAGTTTTGATTTATCATTAATACTTCCTCGTCCATCAAAGGCAGGATTCACCGAGTTACATGCAGTGAGTATTTAGGTGAATGTGTTTTAGGGCTGAGTCTTGTGGCTATCTGGCTCTGGAGACATCAACCCATTGCTTTGTACTTGGTTTAGTAAAGTAATTTTTAACAGTTAGCTTCACATTGTATATCTTGTCTATCTGTGCGTTGTTACATTTCTAATGTGTGTGTATTTCGGTAGCTATTTGGCTTACTTTTCTTACATATCCAGATTTTTGCTGCACCACGTCTGAGTCAACATTATCTTCATGAAATGGTATCGTGTGTGAAAGATCATACCAATGTTCTGCCTGGTGATGTATCAAGTGATTTTCCCAGTTATGCTTGCCTTCTAGGAAATCTGTTGGAAGTTGCTGGGGTTGCTATTGCTCAGCATGGTTCATATGCTTGGGTAAAGTAACTTTCTATTACTTTATGGACTCCCTCTTCACCTCAATGCTACAATCTCTGATAGATGTTTCACAGTTTGTAATGTTGTCGTCTGCTATTAAGTGTCTGCATTGGATGATCGCTGAATCTTTTAAGCATTGGTTATGTGAATTGTGAACTCTCTGTATGGTTTCCTCTGCTCATGAATTATTCTGTAGACAAACTTCCACCTGTCCTTTAGCTCTGTTTACATAATTCTCAATTGACCATTCTAATAACCATTGGGGGTGGGGGTGTTGGACATTGTCCTGACCTACTACTATTAATTTATCCAAATTCCATGTTAACATGATTTGATAGATCCCGTTTAATTTTTATTATATATCACTGATCAACTCTTTTGATGTTCTCACCACCACCCTGTTAGTATGCACTGTAAGTTTTTTTATCTGGCATGGTTTTGTTGTCATTTTGCTTAGCGTTCTGTTCCGTTACCTTCTTTTTAGCTGATTCAAGTTGATTGATCTGATTTGGTAGATTTTTTTTTTAACCTTAGTCTCTGGTTGACCTGCACATTCGGTTGTGAAATCATGGCTTACGATCTCTATATCTCAGGCTATAGATTTTGCGACTGTTTCGACATACTTAGTCCAAGCACTACCTCCTCTCCGTTCATCAAACCAAGGAGGTAAATGTGTGCCCTATGTGCTTGGCATAGTTGTACCTTTTATATAAGATATTGAAGCCATTATTCTGCTAAAAAATTGCACTTGTTTTTCATATAATGAGTTGGCACATTTTAACATTTTTTCTCTATAATTCAGATTCTGCCATGAGTGAAGATGAGATGCTGGTTGGTGATGAGCTGTCACAAATAACTTTGAATAGGGATTTGGAACAGCAGATACTTAATGCTTTAGATCCTCGATTTCTTCTGCAATTGGTACGCAATATGTTTTGTCTTGTGCATTGTCAGATACAATAATATTTTTTCGCTTTTCTTTGGATAACATGTTCTCTCTGTCTCACTTTCTCCTTCTTTTGCTCTCTATATTACGTAGATTAATGTGTTATTGGGGGTGCTTGTTCCTACAAGTTCACATAAAGGCAGACCTGATGATAAAGAGGTGGCTGCAGTTGATGCAGCTTGTTCTTTTCTGCATGTGACTTTCAACATTTTGCCCCTAGAGCGGATTATGACTATACTAGCTTATAGGACAGAGTTGGTTCCCATACTATGGAACTTTATGAAGAGGTTGCATGAAAATGATTCATGGTCTTCCTTATCTGAGCGGTCAACTTATATGCCTGCCAATGCTCCTGGTTGGCTACTGCCATTAGCAGTTTTCTGCCCCGTCTACAAGTATGCATTGATTTGAGTTGATTCCAAAAATTCTGTCATGTATATTTTACACCCAATTATATTTGGTTCATAATTCAAGTTGAGTTGATAGCTTATCGCTTATGGATTAGGCACATGCTAATGATTGTTGACAATGAGGAGTTTTATGAACAAGAGAAGCCACTGTCGCTGAAGGATATTAGATTGTTAATTGTCATCTTGAGACAGGTAAATGCTGTACAGCTATTCCATTTTGTATAAAACTTCATTTATGTTTCGAAGTTGATCTAGCATAACAACTCAAACTTTACTTAAGATAGTCAGTAGGTGTAGTGACCAGTAATGTCGCTTTAGAACTATGTCCTGACTCGATGATACTATGAAAGGGACCAAACAGATCAGTGAGCGCAGCAATTTCCATATCCTGGATTTTCTGAGCCTTAATAGTTATTAGTTTCATAGCCCATAACAAATTTAGTTTCTGCTTTTTTTATCATTTTTCTGGAGACTTTTGGAGGGGACTTTAATTTTGTTAGTATTGTTTAATACTATACTATGTAATGCCTGCATAATCCCATACAGAAATACTCATATATTCAAGAAAAAGTACACTCCAATTTGGGCAATACTTTTCAAGAAAAAAAAGTCGTGCATCAGTTGTGTGATCTTGTAATTTTGGTGCCTTAATATTCTTAATATTTCATTTTTTATAAGTTTTAGCTCAGCATTCATTCCTTTGTCCAGGCCTTGTGGCAGATTCTTTGGCTTAATCCAGTGGTAACACCTGATTTCTCAAAGTCTGGAGATGGTACTTCTGCTATGAAGAGGCAGCCCATAGAATTTCTTCAACACAGGGTTTGTGTGGTTGCTTCTGAACTCATGTCACAGGTGCATTAGGTTTCATGCTCAGAATTTTACAGAACCTAGGAATTTTCCTTCAGTATTACTTGAGTATTTATGTTTGATATCTCTTGCTGTTAATGTGCCTAGGTAATAATATTGTGCTCCAATTAGTCATTCTGACACTGAAATTGTTTCAGTTGCAAGACTGGAATAACAGACGAGAATTTACCTCCCCAAGTGACTTCAATGCAGATGTTCCCAGTGATTTATTTATGTCTCAGGTAAATAGTCTGTCAACGATTATTGCTACCACCTCTGCCACGACTACTTACTGGTACTGACTGACCAATATTATGAGCAATCATCTCAGGCACTGACAGAGAATACAAGGGCAAATGACATTCTAAAACAGGCTCCTTTCTTGGTTCCTTTTACAAGCAGAGCTAAAATATTTCATGTGAGTGGTTGAGTTGTGTTCTGCTTCCTTTGTAGCTTTAATGTAGTTTTGGCAGATGTCGATAAATAATGTAGAGTTACTGCCATTTTAATCCAACAAATGATATTGACTTCTGCAGTCACAGCTAGCGACTATGAAAGAGAGAAATAGTGCTCATTCTTCAATTTTTACCAGAAATAGATTCAAAATAAGAAGAGATCTTATATTAGAGGATTCTTTCAGCCAATTAAATGCATTGACTGAAGAGGATCTTCGGGGAGTGGTAAGCCTCTCTCTCTGCATGTTGTGCCTGTTTGGTGATTTCTTCTCTCTGCGATATATGCTCAACACTATTAACTTGCCTTATTGTCTGATCTACTGCCCTTTTCTATCTAATGATTCTAATCTTCCTGTTCTCTCATCCAGATCCGCATAACTTTCGTCAATGAACTTGGAGTCGAGGAGGCTGGTATTGATGGTGGAGGCATTTTCAAAGATTTCATGGAAAACATAACTCGGGCAGCATTTGATATTCAGTATGGACTATTTAAGGTTGTGAATTTTTTTGATGATTGAGAGAGAATTTTTTTCCATCTATGTTGCTATTTTGATGTGCTTGTATGCTTACTAATATGTCAATATATGAATTTATCAGCCCAAATTGTGTACTTCTGCTATACTCAGATTTTGACTGTTCTCCAAGTAATAAGACTTACTATCGCCTGAAGTGGCAGTAGCATATGAGTGATAACCAGACAGTCCTTTGTACCCTATCTGTTTTCTTACATATTTAATTAGAGTTATGCTTATCTCGGCCTTAGGAAGATGTAAAAATCTGAAGCGTAATTCTCAAGCTAAAGTTCCAGTCCTGTTAAACTCAGAGAAATTGATGTGCCTTGGTTATTTTATCAGTTGCTTTTATCACATTATATTGAATCACATGGTACTTTCTACTCTCTTATTTCATATTGGGCTGGCTTGCATATTCAGGAAACTGTGGATCACCTGCTGTACCCGAATCCTGGATCTGGACTGGTGCATGAACAGCATCTTCAGTATTTCCACTTTCTTGGAACTATTCTTGCTAAGGTCTTGGTGGCTTCATGGCTTGGATTGTTAATACCATGCTCAGTATTTCCTGATTACTGCTAGATAGTTACATTATTAGACCTCTTTATTTTATCATGTGAGCTAGGAAGGATTGTTGTGAACAACGTCATGATTTCTGCTCTGAAATGGGAATTATCTCTATTATAAATATGCTTACTCGATTATAAAAGTTGAGTTTGTGAACACTCAAGTTGTGATGGCTATTGAAAAAGTAATGGTTACTGAAAAATTGATGTTGTTCTTCTGTGTACACGTCAGAGCTTTCTTTCTTCATCAAAACAGATGTCTTTTCCTGTTCTCTTTTATTTTATGTGGAGCACAAGGACATTTTAATTATTTTTCTTCCTATTAGATCATGTATTAGAATAATTATGTGACAAACTGCTCATCAGTGTTCTAATGAGTGGATTTTTCTTTTACTTGTCTTTTGGCGATATGCTGATATGAAAATTTGGTTGTAGGCAATGTTTGAGGGGATTCTGGTTGATATACCATTTGCAACATTCTTCTTGAGCAAATTGAAGCAAAAGTAAGTTCCTGCTCAATGGCCCTGCTGTAAACTTGGTATATGCTTGTTCTATTACTTAATAATAGCTATGCTTTAGTTCTAATTGATGTGGAGTCATGAATGTATGAGAGGACGATTTCCCTGGAAAAGCAGAAAGAAAATCCAAAACTAAAAGTAAGTAGGACATTTGTGATCGAAGGTTGAACCCTCTAAATATGTAGCATTGGGATTCCCTTGTTACACTTTCATATTCTCCAATTATACTCTATCTCAATGTTTCTGAGCATGTCGTGCTGCCCCATTTCCATCAGAATCTGGTAAAAGCACTTTGCTGTTAGATAGACTGCAATAGTTTCACTCTTCAATTGCTTTATTATGAGGCTTTAAATCTCTATTCAAGTGTTTTAGCAGTAGGTTTGAAGATTTCCATTTATGCTGAGGTTGTAACTATTCTTAGCATGAAGGAGTGCGTGTATCAAATCTTTGCTAATGGAGGGAATGCATTTAATTGCAAACATGTGGACCTTAGATCCAGACTAATTGGCTTATGCCGTCATGAGATAAGAATATTTGCTTTACTGGGGCCACTTAACAGCAACTATATAACCCTGCACCTTCATTGCACCATTTTAGTAGCTTTAATAGTGACTGGTAACATGTTTTTGCAAATAGTTCATATTCCAGTTTTGAAATGTGGATTCATAGTCCCTGGACTTTTCATGAGGAGTACCATTCTTTGAGTGTCGACTTCCATATATTGAATTCCTTTTTATTTTCACTCCTCAGGTATAACTACTTGAATGACTTACCTTCCCTGGATCCAGAATTGTATCGCCATTTGATTTTCCTAAAGGTAATCTCCTTAACACCTCCTTTACTTAGTATCTTGATGTACTACCTCATGTATTTCCAGAACCAATGAGTTCAGATGCTACCCTTTTTTGGTACCAAGTGGTTAACGGAAATACTATTTAAAATTATACAGCTTAGCCTACCCCATCAAGTCTAATACAATGGGGATGGTTATTTCGTATATACTTTTGACTTCAAATGTCATGAGGATAACCAATATGGTATTAACTATTAAGAGATGCTAAATTAGAGATAACTGATTAAAGATTTCCACTTTAACTCAGCCTCTACTGTATGCTTCTTGTCCTTTGGCTGCTTTTACAAATAATGGAAGTTGAAATCACATTATAAGAAAATTCCTTGAAATGCACCAAATTCCCTGGTGATGGGTATGCAAGGAACATATTCCATTAAGCTTGTACATGCCTTGTGTTTTGGATTCAGTCTTTTTTTTTTTTCTTTTTCTTTCTAATGTCATGTTCTATGATGACCTGCAGCATTATGGGGGTGACAATACCCAGTTAGAATTGTACTTTGTAATCGATAACAATGAATATGGGGAGCAAACAGAAGAAGAGCTGCTTCCAGGAGGAAAAAGCATCCGAGTAACAAATGAGAATGTCATTACTTACATTCATCTGGTAGCCAACCATCGATTGAACTTTCAGGTATGGATGCTCGATTCCCCGTACGACACACAACTATTAAAGCTCTTTCTATCTATTTGTTCCCCTTCTGCCCCTACTAGTCTAGTAAATGAGCTTTGCCCTTATTACGTTTAAGAAACACAGTATGCCACATAGGAATGATTAAGGGCACACGGAACACTAATTCTATCTCTCTTTTTGTCACTTCACACAAGTCTTCTTGGATTTGGTCTGTTAGCTAATTTTTTATATCCATGTCCAGCCATCCTAAAGTAAAGGGGAAAATACAAAACATTTAAATCTTAATTACCTTCCAAGATAAAATATCAAATTATTTAAAACTCACTCTTGATATTTTGTAAATTGTTGCCATTCTTGGGACTGTCATGCAGATACGTCAACAAAGTTCGCATTTTTTGAGAGGATTCCAACAGCTAATACCAAAAGAGTGGATCGACATATTTAATGAGCATGAACTTCAGGTAACTGAATTTATGTTAAATTGGCAATAGGGTTCGATCCATATTCATTGGAAAATTGTGTAGATTTGGTTTAGTTTGTTCCTTGTTGATTTTCCTGGTTAGAGAAAAACATAATTTTATGTCATTGGTCGCAGTATTCAGTAGGAAATTTCCTCTTAGCTTTCCCTAAAGCTTGTTTGTTGTCTTCTTTTGTAGCTTCTAATATCTGGTTCAGTAGATGGATTTGATGTCAATGATCTTCGAGCTCATACTAATTACACAGGAGGCTATCATGAGGTAAGATTTTCTGGTTCTACTTCCTATTTTGACTCTCTTCATGCATTACCTTGTCATTCAATGCTGCAAACAGCACATGAAAACCCCCAGAAACCAACAGTTAATTTTGTCTCCTTGAGTGTTGAGTTTATGCAAAAAGAATATTTGATAGTAATTACTCTCCAACCACAAAAAATTTAACACATTGTAGAGGGTTTTATTAAAATGGTTGGTAGCGTATGAGTGGAGTAAGGGTCTCACTTTAAATGTGTGGACCCTACTACTATAAATGGAAAGTGGCAAATTTTTCGTGGATGGAGGTAGTATTATTTTTCTTTGAGATTTGTTTTCTTTGATTTGGGTTGAACTCATATTTGTTGTTTTATTTGTAGGAATAGTACCTAGTGTTCTCCCAAATTTTGCTTTATACCTATCTTTCTTCTTTTTACAACTTATTTCATCTACTATATAAACACATATACACATTATAAAGTAGTTCCCAACCATAGCCTGCTTTATTCCCACTCCTAATGACCGGGTGAAATAGGACTGTCAAGGAACTGCCTGAAGATTAGTGTTTGTTCTGATGGCCTCTATATTTGTCCTCTATATTTGGCCTCTATAGTTACTACAAAATTGTTTTGGCAGGACCACTATGTTATCGAAATGTTCTGGGAAGTGATTCAGAACCTTAGCTTGGAAAATCGGAGGAAACTTTTGAAGTAAGTCTTTCATCTCATCCTGTTTACAAGTATAAGTATTATTTGATTTCTGTTATTCTGGTCAAGCCGGATATGGATTTTATGCTGTTAGTTTAAACGTGAATGCCTAATTCTGGTATAATTGTTTACTTCCTTTCTGTACAAAATGTCAAGAAATGTGCTCCTGTGGTTCTTATTTGAGTTTCTTTCTTAAACATCGAACTTTAATGTTTGAATTTTGAAACTACTGCATGTTGTGGTGAAGTCCATTGGCTGGTAACCATGTAATTATACTTGCTGCATCCATGTTGTGGTAATAGTAACACTTTCTCCTCATGTCTGCTCTCAGATTCGCAACTGGATGTTCTCGCGGGCCTTTGCTTGGTTTTAAATACTTGGAACCTACATTCTGTATACAGAGGTGGCATCATAATAAATTTCCTGTTATTAGTTCATCTTTTTATGTGCATTTTCTTATATGTATTGTATATGTTCCCTTTTCTTTCCCCAACAGGACTGCTGGTAATGCATCTGAGGAGGCTCTCGACCGGTTGCCAACATCTGCTACTTGCATGAATCTTCTCAAACTTCCTCCATATAGAAGGTTTGTACAAGTTCAGGCACCTTTCTGCAAAGTTGTTATTGCTGGTTCATTCAGGAAAATTGAATTTTTTTTTTGAGGTTATTGAATATTTTGTTTGGTACAGTAAAGAGCAAATGGAGCAGAAACTGGTGTACGCTATAAACTCTGATGCTGGTTTCGACTTGAGTTGAATGAGGCAGGCCGATCAGGATTACCATCCAGCAAAAAGATTGCTTTCAAATGTTCCTAACAAGCCCTCGACTCACTGTAAACTGTCCAACAGGAGACATTTCTGCGAGTACCCACAGCCACACAACTCTGACTCAAGGTAATGAGTCGCGCTTTGCTACAACAGTCCTATAGAGTTCAATCAGACGTGCGTTTGCAGCTGGGGATAGGATACGAGTTTAGAGAGAGACAGTAGATATTACCATAACTGTACATATGATGGCTGGGGCACGTCGGTTGTGTATATTACATGTATTGTTGAGCGCAAGCAGGACCTGCGCAAGTTGTCCTGTTTGTAAACTGTTTCAATGTAACTAACTAGTGAGCCATAATATTATATGCAGCGATGAACATTTGTTCAATACCAGCAGTTCCTTGTTCAAGTCGAAACAGTACTGCAATTGAGAAGATGATTGGCACAAGCAGCAAAGGTAGATAGATGTGAGTGAGATATTGAGATTTGTCGCGACAAAACTTCAAGATAAATTTACATACATTTGAAAGGTTAAAAACCTTTTAATGAATCATTGGAAGTAGAAGAAAACGAGTAAGTTGAGGTTGTCGTCCTTTAATCTAAAGCTGGGGGGATATCGCTCAAGTCCATACCGTCTGCCGGCAGCTCTGAAGTCAGAGGTCCTAAGATCCCTTCAGAGCTGAGGGACAATCCACTCTGTAGAGAGAGACAGAGAGATTAGCTCAGATATATGTTCCTTAAGAGGGGAATTCCACGGCTAACCTACGAGCTTAAACTTTGATAATCTTATGTGTTTGACTGCCTCATAATCAGTATAGGGTTATGGTTATCCACATATTGGTCAATAATTTGTATGTCGACATTTATAATTTCATGAAAATCAGAAAATTGCTTCACCGAGGCGCCAGATACTCATTTATACTAAGGGTGCTTGAGGCATTCTTCTAGAGTGGATTATGATATCCCCGTCATATTTAGGGAGGACCCCAAACTCATCCCATGTCCCAAACTGAATGAAGGAATGCGCATTCCAATCTACCATCTTTCAAACACGGCCTTAATTGCCAAGGACACCCCCCCCCCTGGCTTTTAAAGGGGACAAGAGCAACGAGTATGATGGACGAACACAATTGAGCATTCAGGATGAAGAATTAATTACCTCAGGTTGGAATCTTAGCATATCAGCACGAGCCATGGCTTCTGCTTGAGCTATTCGTTGCCTGAAAGTCTGAGCCATCTCTTCAGCCTGTCAGCACAAACCACAATATTAACGCACACGAAAATAATATCCAAGGCACAACAATAAGCTTATAGGCAACGTATACAAGACTGGTTTCATTTACTCAACATTAAGATGTTAGCAATATCGGCGAACTTAAATGACAAAATACCCTAAAGAAAGAAAAAAAATAGAAAGCATCTGTCTTACATAATGCTTGGAGTCTAACCTTTTCAAACACTAGCTTGGGGTTACGAATCATGTCACCAGGAGTCGGCTCCAACTTCTTAGTGGATAGGCTCACACGACCTCTCTCTCGGTCATGGCTAAGAATCATAACCTACAAAGAAAGATGTAAGAGGTGAGTATAAAACTCTCGAGGATTGTGTTGCAGGGACATAAAAATGGCAACATGCACCTTCAATGAGTCACCAGGCTGAAGAACTGTTGCAATATCTGAGACACGATCGTGGCTGATCTGGCTGACATGCAAAAGGCCGTTGATTCCACCAATGTCAATGAAGGCACCATAAGGTTTCAAGCTCTGAACAGTGCCAACTACTACAGAACCAATTCCAAGCTGTGCCTGGCTATCAGCCATGGCCTTGCGGTTACTGAAGACTAGCCTCGACTGTTCCTCATCAACCTCCACAAACTTAAGAGGAATTTCTTTTTCTAGAAGATCCTCCGCAACCGATTTCTGATGCAACAAGAGATGTTAACTTCTAACTGTGCATGAGATGGGCTAAATATAAATTTAAGTGATACTTCTGTGACCATTATTTAAGAACTGATAAACATGGGACATCAAAGTGAGGTGATCAGAGAAAATTTTTATGACATCATCATGATCCTCTAAATCCTTATCAATGTCCAGCAACCAAATAACTTGAGTTGACTATGATAAGAAGATTCACAAGGATGGAAGAGAGTTTAACTGTTGAGATTTGTGAAAAAGGAACAAAACCACGAAGACCCTCCACCAGCGCCACAATACCACCTTTGTTAGCACCAACTACCTGTTCATTGGATTTGGAAGGATCAAAGTGACAGCAAATGCGTTATGATAACACCAAAGGGAAGTCTTCTATATATATATAATATAACATTAAGTAATAAGATCAACCAAAAACACCACAACAAACTCAAATAGGCAGAGTTATAAATTTACTCACCTTACCCTTTACAACAACATCTTCAGCTTGAAGCTGTCTGCATCGTTCCCACGCAAGGTCATACTGAATCGAACGAAGACTCAATATCAAACTATCATCAGCATCATTCTCTCCAATAATCACAAATTCTTCAACTACACCAGAAACAATGCCGGCCTCTTCTACATGTTTGATATTATAGATGGCTGCCTCTCTTAGAGGCAAGTATGCTGATGACTTTGCAGTTATGTCAACCAATGCTCCATTTGAGTCGGTACTGTAAACTTTTCCTTTCACCTGAAAAGGCAAACCCAAAATCAAACCAGATTAATCAACCTCTCTCTCTCTCTCTCTCTCTCTCTCTCTCTCTCCATATGATAGCTTACAACAACTTCCTCACCAACTCAGAAAGACGAATATCAGATTGCTACATATAAAACTTATGATTTTCCGCATAATTTGGAGGCTCAACCTAACCAATAAGGGCTAGAAAATCATGATGACAGAAAACCTAATTTATCGAGTTCCTATTCAAAATTGAAATGTTAATTAGGTCACCTCAATACTATAAAAGTGACAGAAAAACGGTTAATCTGCTCGATATCATAAACACAGAATCCACAAATTGAAAGAATAAGGAATGAAATTGAGACCTTGGCGCCAATTTCTGAGGTGAAATCGTATTTCGCTACGGCATCATTGAAGTCTTCGACGGTGAAGGAGACGCCTTCCATGGGCGTAGTGCGGCAGCGCTCGTATGCGTCCTCGAACACCTCCTTCAGCTTCATTCTCTCTCTTGTCTGCGCATTTGCAATGACTGAAGCTGCTGTAATCACGCTTTTCCTCCTAGGCAGCGCCGTCTTCGAGTTGGATATTAATTTGCTACTCTTCTTACCTGCTGAAAATGGCGGGCACTTCAGCCCGCCAATCTGCTGCGCCAAAGATGCCATCTCTGTCGCCGCGCTCAATTTTGATTTCGTCGATATGAGGAGAAGTGGAGAACTCTCGACACTGTGTGTGTGTGAAAATTGGAATGTGATCTCTGGATTGTGAAGTGCTGAAAGGAGATAAGGTGAGGAAGAAGAAGGAGAGGGTGTGGGGCCCGCTGCTTTGAAATAAAACGGGCATTTCTATAATGGGCCGCTTACAGCCTCGGCCCATATGTGGGAATTCCTGAATTCTGGCCCATATTATCAGTTGCTTGATTGTTATTAGTCAATGTCAAATGTGATGAAATCATTTTTGGTCACGTTTTATGTCTTAATAGTTCTAAGTCGTGATACGAGCATATTACGTACATGTTAAAGTTCCATGTGCATAATTACTAACTAGGGAACATTTACTCTCGGGAGTATATGCTAATTTATTATTTACTAAAATGAATTTGAAGTTTAGGATATCTCGAGACTTTTGGTCATTTTTATAATTTGATTCTTATCCCATTAAAAGGATAGAATTTTGTTATGTTACATGATAAGACCAAGGGAATAATATGTCACGATTGAGTATAATTCAAATGCCCATCTCATTTAAGCATGTATAGAAGAAAAATATATCTTAAGCTAGGGAAATTCTCGCTAAAGTCGCTTGTTAAGGGCTAAAATAACTTGTTATTATGTAATGCTAAAAGAAATACATGTCTGAATGTCCCAAAAATAATACTATTAGCGTAACATCAAACATAACAAAATCAACATCAAGATTCCAACCTTAACACACGAAACATACATATTTCTTATACTAGTTTCGGTTATTCTTCCCAAAAAAAGCAGTAAAAGCCAAAACCATCTACGGCCAATTTTGAGCAAGTATATATCAAATAGGAGCACATAATCTGTATAAATCGAAACTGTAAATCGAGCAAAGCGACAATGAGCACCAATGTGAAACAAATATTACAATCATATACACCTCAGTCTACGACGAGGACTCCAGGAGAATACGATAATCGCACAAACTTACAGCTGAGCCACATCTTACAGATTTTGTCTAAACCAAACTAATGGCAAACAACCTGAAAAGAGCAAGCAACCAGACACGGCTGTCGTCAATCTCGATTCTAATCACCCTCAAATTCATTTGAAGGAGACGATACTAGGCCCAGGTGCCTTCGGCGTTGTCTCTTTTCATCAGAAAGTTCTGAAATCAGCCACCTAACCAGAAGAAGGAGAAGAAGAGTAACAAAAAACAGAGTTATGCGTTGCAAACTGTGATAAAATATTTTTTTATACATACCAATAGTTCATATTAAATCAAGAGTATCATCACAGCTCATGAGTATCTAATAAAGACCTTTCAAATAGTCTAAGCACATATATTCGAGTAGTGTAAGAATTGTAAGTCACAAAATTAATCTAGTCTTCTTGAGCTAACAAGAATGTCTCAAATAGACACTTTCAAAGTTCAAAATATGGATAGCTGTTGACAACGAAAGGTGTTAGAGCTACAAGCCCCAAACTATCTAACTTCAACATAATAAAGCAGTTTCAGCAAACATGAAGCTGCAGTGTAATATGACATTGAACAAGCTGAGAAAAACCCACCTCTCAAGGCAAAATTGTTAGGCGCTCTCGCTTGAAGTCAGCCCAGTTACTTTCCCCACAGCAACAGTTTTCCCTGTTAAAAATGTTAGTTGGTGAGTTATATTTTTTAAAGCGACAGACAGTTTGCAATCCAGTAGAAGCAGTACAAAATGCCACACTAACCTTCAGTGCGAAGAGTAAACCGCCCAAGCTGTGGAAAGTCCGAGTACTTCTCAATGCAAATCGTGTTGTTCACCTATGTGGAGAATGATTCAAAAGATATTTTAGTTTTGACTACAAAAGTCCTCCATAAAGCTAAAACAAAAATATTTTAGAAGGAAATCATCTAGTCGATTAGTGGTAACCTTATTAACATAATACAGATGCATATGACAATACAGACCAAAAACATCAATAATACATAATTCAGGTTTTGTTTGGAAATAGACAAAATCTAGGGGCAGCAGTAAACATATTTACAGGGATTTTCACTCAAAAACTTGATCCTCACTACAAAATAACGAGGTGAGATAAATTCAATATCTCTGTGAATGCAGTTTATGCTAGAAAATGACACATGGATATAATCAGAAAACCCCAGCTACAAGTGCAATACCTGAACGCGGCATTCCACAACAGCACCTTTCTTTACATAAAGCGGTTTCTTTTTCAAACGTTTTCTGGTTTTTGGATCAATCTGCTGAGTCAACTCAACAATCTCACACTCTTCCACAACAGCATGGATGTGTAGGACAGCCTTGTACCCAGCACAAAAAATTGCCTGAGGATGGAACACATAATAAGCACAGTTAACAGCACATAGATCAAGATAACAAAAAATGAAGAGAAATGAATGAATAGGATGCAAGTTGTACATTGTCGAGCAACTCCAAAATCGACAGTTGGGCAAGAAACTCCGATACAGCAGCTACTGGCCTTGCTGGAAAAAGAAAATGACATTGATTTTAGTTTGGACAGAAATAGTTGTACATTCCAAACTAATAATGTTATTAGCATAACCTAAATGCTGATCACCACCGTACTTGAGTGTTTTAATTCATCAATAAGATCAAATTCTTGTAAATGTGATAATTGCATTTCAAAGCTTACCACCAGTTCATATAAAATCATAATCTCAAATCCACAAAATTGTTTCTTTCTAGTACAATAGCGTGCCACAGGTCTGATAAATTAACCCAATCCAGACTAGATTAGGATATTGGTGCTTAATGAAGAAAAGAACACCTGATATAAACCAAGACTAAAAAGGAAGAGGATGGCAGGAAATCAAACCAAGAAACTCACCAACACTACTCAAAACAAAACCCCCGATAATATCTTCCTCCTCAATCCCTGACAACCTGACACGCAAGTTTTCACCAGGTCCAGCTCGCCTCACTCTATCTTCATCAATGAAAATGGCAAGAACTTTAACTTGTACCTGGCACGTTATATTATAATGTCAGCTAATAGCTACAAACTACAGAAAAAGATCTCTGATGTATGAGAATATGAATAAATGCATTCGAAAGGCACCTTATTAGGCATGACTACCAAAGTGTCACCATCACGGACGGTTCCAGATTCTATTTTCCCCATGACAACAGTTCCCATGTCCTTAAATTTGTCGATAATAGGCATTCTACCAAAGAAAGAAAGATTATATAAATACAAAAAATACCACTTTGTCTCTTTTAAAGGTCAAGTCATGTACGTTAAGAAAGTCAGAGAAGAGAGTAAATAAAACTCCTATTTTACCTGAAAGGACCTTGGGGATCACGTGGCGGAACTTCAATAGCATCAAGAGCTTCAAAAAGGCATGTACCATTCCACCATGGACATATATTTTTGTCCATTCTACTCTTCATATTTGTCCCCATAAGACCAGATATTGGGAGAAACTGAACATCTGCATAATTATATATTTCACCCAAACAAAAGTAATTAGAATGGAGAAACAAGAGCTGTAAATGAGAAGCAGACTTAGAACCACATAAACTTCCAAAGCTAAAGTAGCAAACAAAGATCACAATATGCTGCAAAATTACCTTTTTTAACGTTATAACCTGAGGATTTCAAAAATGTAGTCATTTTTGACTCGATCTCATCAAATCTAAAAGATAAAATATAACCATCATAAGAAAGTTGGATACAAGAATAATAGCTGACAAACAAGAAAATCATCAAAACCACTAAAAACCACCTTTCCTTTGACCATTTCACAGTAGGCTCATCCATTTTGTTGACAACGACAAGAAGCTTAGAAACTCCCAAGGTTTTTGCTAGTTGGACATGTTCGCGTGTCTGTCCACCTCTCTCATAACCAGTTTCGAATTCTCCCTTTCTAGCTGAAATTACCTAAAAATATAGATGAGACAACATATATTAGTATATGGAATCACAAATACCACCTAGTATAACAATAAAATTATGAAGCACTACTTACTAGTACACCAATATCTGCTTGAGATGCTCCACTGATCATGTTGGGCACATAGCTTTTGTGACCCTGGAAATCGAAAGTTATAAGACCAGCAGAATACCAGAAACCAAGGGCTGCCTTCCACACATACTTAGGTACTAGGTACATGACAAGTTTTTTAAAATTGAGTTTTTTAAAATTGATCCTGTAACTAACTATGTACTTTCAAGCACATAACATAGTACAATGTTGCTTTACATCATAGCTAATGACCTAAAATTGAATGAGTGGATGGAGGTACTTTGTCATCTCATGGTCGATAAGTATTGGAGGAAAGCATGCATAATGAATGAAAGGGAGAGATACCTTATCTAAAACTGGTGGTAATAAGAAGAAAACGAAAATATGTTGTCAAAACCAAGTTGAACACTTATACAATATTAAAAACTTCTCTTGCCCTATAATTCCATCTTGTTCACTGAATATATAAGTAAAAGTATAGAATATCAGCATAGAAACGCCTTATTACTGAACATCTATAAATTTCCATAGAAAAATAGCACCAAAGAGATGGAACACATGACTGTTGTGTCAATATCATCTAAATATTTCATTTTTTTTTAAGGAAAAGAGTAATAACTATGAGACTATAGGATTTACCGGGGCATCCAATATTGTAAACCTTGTGGTTTCTGTCTCGAAGTGGGCTCTTCCGACTTCAACTGTTTTCCCCTGTGTATTGGAGAAAAATCATGAATAGGCTCAGGAGATGCACTGTAAGTTATTGAAAGAACAGCATAGCTGGCAGGGTAACATTAGAACAGCCAAAGGCACAGATACATACCTTAACCCTCTCTTCTTCATTTGTGTCCATGATATAGGCCATATACCTAATAATGTCAGAACAAAAGGTTTAGGGAACAACCAAATAAGTCATGATTTATAAGAAAAATTATCAAGGTCCACAACAAGAAAAATGTAGCGTATAAATAATCCACATGCAATTAATGAAAAGGACTTCATGACTTACATCTCTCAGCATAAAAAATAAATACAATCACACATGTGAGACAAATGCACTGATTTAAATTACATACCAACTCTCCCTACTTTTATCCTTAGCTTCTTTCTCATATTTTTGTATTGTGCGTTCATCAACTTGCCCACTAAGATATAGAATTTGCCCTCCAATTGTGGACTTCCCAGCATCTGCAGAACGCGTCAAAACTTCTGATAAGATACTGCCACACGATATCTACAGTTACTCTCTATAAACTTTTGTATTCAGATTCTTAAACCTTAATTAATTTAATAATCCCTTTTTTGTTGTACTTCTTCAATCTAGGACAAGTGGGATTTGACACCATGTTTATGGAGAGACACAGCTAACATAAAAGGAAATGGAGAAAGATGTGCAAAATAAGCATCCAGTTTTCCCATATAATACATATTATTGATATAACTCAGATATGGTGAATGAAAGTTACAAATAATGAACATCAACTGAAAAATCTATCATAAACATTAAAGGGAACTAAAGAGAAAATTCCCTTATCATAAAAGAATATCCACAACGAACACCAAGTTTAAAGAACTGACATTATAACCCAATTACTTTAGGGAGTTATATAGTTCTGACCATCCTTTGCATATTGATTCACAAGAAAATACAGATCCTTTATCAGTGTTCTTTTCCCTAAAATACTTTTATATCAACCAAAATACTGACATTAAGGCATGATGCATAGATGCTAAGTTCTTATTAACTTCTTATTATAGAACTAATGGAGATATAAACTTCATTCTTCTTTCTTGACATGTGAAACTCCATATGATAGCATTCAGTTACGGGGAAAGGAATATAAAATGAGACTTTCAAGGAAATGCTCCTACCAACATGACCGATGAATACAACATTCAAGTGTCTCTTTTTCTGATCATCGGCATCCTCAACATCATCTAGAGGAATGCTTTCATTCTCTTTCACTGGATAAAAGAAAATGAAAAAACAAATCCATAAGCAAAAGCTTTAAGAATGAAAACAAAGCTGTAACATACTGAGGAGATCAATTAGTATAATATGAGCAGTACACAATTTCAATGTGAAGATGGTGGGATAAAAACATAAATATATCACGACATGCTAGTTTCCTCCTACAGATCTCAATTCAATAAGGCAATAGTTTTACATCCTATAACTTACCAATTTTCACAAACTACCATGACAAGAATCTTAACTCAACATATGCTGAACCAAAAAGCAGTAACGATCCCATATATGCCACAAGTGGTAGACTCTTTCAGAATCTTTAGGAGTATGTAAGCTAATCAGATAACGATTGTGCACATAACTTATGAGTGCAGAATTCAACCAATTAACTACTAGCAGGTCCACCTACCTCCATCCGTTTTATCATGATTCAAGACTATATCATGCTTCCCATCTTCTGAATTGGCCATTACAGCATCTTCTGCAGCAATCAACAAAAGTTGAGCAACATAAAGTGAGAGATAGAGTAATACATCAACAAAAGTGATGTATTATGCTGAACTTGAAGTTCTTAAAGGTACATATCAGACTACCCTAGGTCCACATAGCTCAGATGTTACTTGTTAACCTTCAATTTATAACCATTATATGGATATCTTAAGTAATCCCCCATACCTACGTCCGTTTTGTCATGATTTACAGCTACATCAGGCTTTCCATCTTCTGTGCTAGCCATCACAGTATCTTCTGCTAGGAATCGCCAATGAGCCCCAACAGAAAATTCAAAAAGTAAAATCAAATTACACGCATAAATTCGCATACCACAACTAGTAACCAGAAAGAAATATCAAAGAAGGCTGTTACTAAGTCACATAAATTTAACATAATAGATTAGTTAGCCAACAATGTCAGGTGCAAATAACTCATTAATATAGTAGTCTCCAAACCACAAAATCATGTTCGTCACAATCTACCTCCATTGGTATCAAGATTTACAACTATATCATGCTTCCAGTCTTCTGTGTTAGCCATCATAGTATCCTCTGCTAACATCCGACAAGAATTCACAAACAAACAACAACTGGCATCATGAGTATTACCATTAAAAATAATAACAACCACAAGAACAGCTCTTCATATGTACCGTAAAGCAAGTTACAGAAATCAAAAGATCGCAGACAGATCATATGCTAGAAGAATTGTCCAGAAAAAGGCAAAAAGAAATAAAACATACCAGCTGAATCGAGCTGCAGAGCCTTGATATCATCCGCGATATCTACAGATGCACAAAATCAATCAGAAAAGAGAATAGAAATGAACAAATCAATTTCAGCAACAATAAACCAGTGTCAGATAAAGAAAGCGAAATCGGATAAGCTATCGCACCCTGCGTCGGATGTGTGGTGCCCGATTCCGACATGGCTTGCGGAAAATGATACGAAATCGCAGTAAATTTCTAAAAAGGAAAGTGAAAGAAATTCGAGTGACTAGAGATAGACGGCGGCGGAACGGAGATTTTTGGGGAGGCGAGCGGTGGGAGGTGCAGGTGATGATGATGATGATCCAAAAAGGAATAAACTAGTTCGTGATTTGGGGGGTGGTCAGTGGGGGTTAGGGTTTCTGAGGCCCAAATGTGGGGAGAAAATATATATATTTAAGCCCATTTTGATAAGAAAAGTACTGCGTTAGTGGGCTTTAAATTTTTTTAATTATTGGGCTTGATTAGAATTTGGAAATTTCTAATATAAATATAGAGAAGAAAACGTTCGTTCAGGGATATTTAATCAGTAAACCTTCTCTATTTTAATATAAGAGTGGGTTAATGTAAAAATTAAAAAATTATGAATATTAAAAGCGACCTAATAGACATATAAAGTTATTATATACACGGTGAAATAACTGCAATCGGAAAAATAAAATTAATCGTCGCCTATTAGATCATGTTTATCAATGATCAAGCAGACCATCCAACCAGCCACATTTTTCAATATTTAATTAATTTATCTCTCTTCTACCTCCTCAATATTCCTCCAACCCAACCATATATTTTTTTGGTGGTTTATCAATGACCACCCAACCACACCACTATATATCTTTTTATATTATTTTCTAATAATATTATTATTATTTGTATTGAAATATTTTATTATTGCAATATTTATAAAAAACACAAAAAATGGCAATAATTAGTGAAATAATTGAAATACGAAATTACAATAATTGAAATACAAAATACGAAATTACAATAATTGAAATTACAATAATTGAAATAATTTAAATATGACCGCGGGGTTGTATATATATATGACCAGGTCAGCTTGGAAATTTTTTATTTTCATTAAATAGCAAAGAAGAAAGATTATATGTGGATAAAATATGAAATTTTTTGTGTGTAAAAACCATAGCAAATTTGGTATAATTATGAAGTTTGGGGTATTTTTTTTTTTAATATAGTATATTAAAAATAGGGCAAATTGCCAGAAAAACCACCAAGTTTGGTCAAATTCTGGTCAATCCCGCAAGTTTCAAAATCAGCCGATTAT
>JAYDZE010000006.1:56295-93403 GCA_034509125.1 Monilaria moniliformis
TGAAATGACATTCATTTATTGATCTATTTCTTTGTTACAAATATACAATTATCAAAATTAATATATTAATTAAAAAATCATAATTTTTTTTGAACCCGATTGGCCCGACGGGTTAGAAACCCGAAGGATTAAGGTTAGGGTTGTGAATTTCTGACCGACAAAATTTGCAACCCGAATCACCCGCAACCAATAGCCCGAAAATGTGAGCGGGTTGGCCCGATTGACATCCCTAAATATACTATAAACGAAAGCGACATTTATTAAATTTATTAGCCACCGAAATGAATGAGAATGCTAAAGCTGAATGAAATGAAAGTGCAATTTTATTAAATGAAGAAATAGAATGTGGTGTACAAAATAAATACAACATTTATTGCTTAACGTAGTAATTTACTAATACTCATAATTGGATACATTTAATTATGCCTTGTGGTTGTGGATATTGCGTTAAATAAAATATCTGTTAAATAAGAACATAAATTAAATAAATTTGTGATTTTTTTTAGGGAAATCAGTTTTTGATATTGGTTGGACTATATTTGTCCAATACTCAATTATGAGACTGAAAATTAATCCAATCCAAAAATTATATATAGTGAACTAAGATAAATATGATATCAAAATTAATTTTCCTTTAAACAAAAAATCTTTATTTAATGACGGTTGCAATAAACCCTAAACTTGAAACAAACAAAAACAAAATTATGGTCTGACGTGGAGAAAGAGAGACAATATAAGTGTTGTCCATATTTTCGTCAGAGATATTTTTGTCAAAAATGTGAAATATTATGTACTATACTTATAATTTCCTATTATACGTGTCTGTAGATTGCAGTTCTTCAAATATAGATTGACGAAACTTGCAAGGTCAAAGTGTAATTTCCTAAAACTTTCATGCCTTTTCTTTTTCTTTCTTTTTTCAGAAATCAACAACAAAACTACAAAATCAGAAGAGCCGGTTCCAGTTCGAATCTCCTCTCTCTCTCTCTCTCTCTCTGTGAGAAGAAATAGAAACGTCATATAAGAAACCGTGCTGGTTTTTGAGCCCTTTTCTATTATGTGACGGTACACACGCACACATACTTGTATGTCACGATTTATGTTTCAATTGCATGATTTATTTCGTATATTGTTTTCTATAATTCGAGAAGAGGAGTTAAGGGGTGGTCAGGAAAGATCTTGATTGCTTGAATCTCTCATGGAACAGCTCATCAACTTCATTATAAGACCGCCCAGGTGAGAAAAATCAAATCTGAAAATTCTCAGTAATATTTGTGTTTGTTCAATGATTTCAAGTTTGAATCTTTTGCAAATTCTGATGTGAATTTTGGATATTTTCATGTGCTGTGTGTGAGAGCTATGATTTACTGTCTGAATTTTGTGTGCATTTTTGTTAGTCGGAATTGTATATCCCACCTTTATGTGAATTTTATTTCCTTTGAACTAATTTTTACTGATAAGATTTATTTTCATTATTTTGCTTTGATCTTACAATTGCTTGTATTTGCCTATTTGGTGCATCTATGGTTAGGTATTTGCGAAAATTCTATATCTGAATTTAGGTTGTGAATTCTATCTTGCAGTTCTTTAATGTTGCTGAAGTTCTTCTTTTTCTTGGCTGAATTTTACTTTCTTATAAAATTGATTCGCTGGTTAGAATAATGTGTATTATCAGCGGAAGTTTGGAGTCTTATCTTGTACTTATTATCCGAGTAAGAATTATTTTTAGTGCAGTTTGCGGGCTTGATTGAAACCTTTAATTGGGATTAAAATATTCATCTTACTCTTTATTAACGAAGAATCCGTGACAGAGTTCATGCCCTGGACTAACCAACTGACTCGTCTTCCTTTATCTTGATTGCAGAGCTGAATACAATCCAAAAGATGATTTGTTAGATCAAGAATTTTTGCTAAAAGGCAAGTGGTACCAGAGGAAAGATTTGGAGGTAAGCTGTTCTTATATATAACCATCATCACACATCAGTTCCCACGCTGCCTGCATTGTAGTTATCACCACTAGTTCTATAAATTTTATATGCTCCCTTTAGATTGACTCTCTCTGACTTACTTGCCTATGTTTATACATGTTATATCTGCTGCTGCTGTACTCTCTTACTATTTCTTGATGTCATGCCAGTGGCTTGATATTGGGTATAAAATTTATTTTCCAGCTGGTTTTTCATGTAAAATGAGCTCACACTTAGATTTGTTATTCTTCCTCATTTTGGGGGGATTAGAGGGAACTAAGCGTATGATCGTGTAGAATATTTTGTTGAAGCGAATCCTTTTTTTCTTGAATAAAGCAATACTGTTAAACATCACTTTTCTAGTTAGTCGTTAATCAATTTGTCCTTTGTTTTTCATTTCTTTCTCGTTAGCTTGAAATTGAAGGATCTTATATTAATTAACTGGTATTTTAAGTTGTGGTTCATAGGCGAATATTGGGTGTGACTTCGATGTTTTCCCTCCCAATCCAGAAACATTTAGTGAGACAAAGTGATATGTTTGACCTGCAGGTTAAAAATAGCCGAGGAGATGTTCTGCAATGTAGCCATTACATGCCCGTTGTCCCTCCTGAAGGAAAGACACTACCCTGTGTAATCTATTGTCATGGAAATAGGTTAGTTATTCTGATAACTGGAGAAGTCTTCTGGTGGAAGTTCTGGAACCCTTTCATCAGCGTTATTGGGTTTGTTTGGATCGGGTTCCAATTACTGTTCCTTCTTCCATCAGCACTGCTTGCTCTTGAACTTTAGCTATTTCTGTCTCCTTGCTTTTTGTTATACTCAGATTTTATATGTTCTGCATGCCATCTCCAGATGCACACAGTAAATTTGTTGAAACTTTGTCCTTGTAAGCTTGAATGTGATGAGGGGTGAGGTAAATGGGCATATGTATCAAAACTATATAGTATTGACTGGGAGGCACAATTAACACTATATTGATTGGGTTCGAGTTATGAGCTCACATTTATTGAATTGTCACACATCTTGATGAAGCGGTTCTCACTTTTTCTTTGAAACCGAGCATATCATGTGGAAGCTTCATGTTTAATTTGTCCCTTTATTCCAATTCTGTTCACGAAGTAGCTTGTTGTCTTGGACTTTCTTCAGTGGTTGCCGTACAGATGCCAGCGAAGCTGCTGTTATATTGTTACCATCGAACATCACAGTTTTTACTCTCGACTTTTCTGGTTCTGGACTCTCTGGTGGAGAGCATGTTACTTTGGGTTGGAATGAAGTGAGTGGCCTGAAAGTCATCTCATCTTTGCTTATTTTCTTTGACCTCATTCTAGTGCCAATAGTCCGTAAGAAATATAATGGAGGTGGTCTAAACGTAGCATGTTTTCTATCTTTTCTTACTCTGGCTAATTTTTCAGGGATTTGTTTATCTCAATTATATATCTGTATCTTTTACAAGACCAATTTTCTTGGAATGGGATTTTATTCTTCGATTTTTTGTAACATTTAAATGTTTAATTCGGGATGGATTACACCGGATACTGAAATTCTCCAGCCATATATGCCACTTTAAAATATTAAGTTCATTTTATTTTTATGGTAAAATAGATGATTTTTAAGCAGGCTTATCCATCTGGAATTTTGTGATGTAAGTTGTGAGAGATTGTGGGTTGGCATTATCTATGAGGAAGAGAGATGACAATGCATCCAATCCAACAATAATGACAGAATCTAAAGTTAATACTGTCTGTGGATGCTATGGATAAGTATTAACACATTGTTGGACAAATATAAAAATGAGCAATATTGGGAGAACACAGCATTGCCGGACATATCAAAGATTTAATACACAATGTTTCTAGTTATTTTCTTCTTCTATGGTTCTACTAGTCAAGTTTAGATACAATGTGTCTCTGAGTTTCATCTTAATTTGTTCTTGTTTTTGCAGAAAGATGATCTCAAAGCTGTGGTTAATTATCTACGTGCAGATGGAAATATTTCTTTAATTGGATTGTGGGGTCGCTCTATGGGTGCTGTTACTAGGTCATTATGTTGTTTCTTTTTCTAGAGATGCTTATTTATGAGTATCTTATGTATTGAAAATATGCATCCATTACTTTATAATCATCCAATGTCCACTAACAGTGAACTTTGGTGGGATAGAATTCATTCTGATGCATATTGTTTACATTGGTCAGTCCCGAGGGTTTTCGATTTCCAGCAGAATTTTTCTTGTTCCTCAACTATCCATTTTTTGTCTTTACTCTCTCCTTTTTTGGGGTGGGGAGGTGTGGTTTACACATGCATCTTTACATTTACCTGGTGTGTGAAACATTACTATGCTCAAAAAGTTTGAAGATTTTGTGGTTACTTAAAAAAGAATAATCATAATAAGATAACTCGGAATGTGATATTTGTGTGCCAAAAGCTCCTTAATATATCTGCTATAGAATAAGAAAGAAAAAGGACAGCATTTCTGGCCATGTAGTTAAATTCCGTATTTTGGTCGTTTATAATATGTGAAGTCTAAATATCACTCCATTCTTTGCTCTAGCTTTCAGATCGTCTAGATATCCTCTTGTTAACATAGAAAATACTTCCTTGTTTTAGCTTGATGTATGGAGCCGAGGATCCTTCAATCGCAGGAATGGTTTTGGATAGCCCCTTTTCCGATTTGGTTGATTTGATGATGGAACTGGTTGATACATACAAAGTTCGGCTCCCCAAATTCACTGTAAGCTGACCAGTTTTATTGAGCAAATTTTAGATTCAGTGAGGACTCCAATGTCACCTGATATTTAGCCTTCTTCCTTTTACTAATCAGGCTGCTCGTCATCTTTTCTCTTATTGTAGGTTAAGTTTGCCATCCAGTATATGAGAAAAGCTATCCAGAGGAAGGCAAAATTTGACATTATGGAGCTGAACACAATTAAGGTATCTTATCTGAACATTCATTTCATATTGCTTATGTCTTATGCAATTGTAATTCTGATACATCCATTTTTTTATTTTTTATTTTTTATTTTTTGTATTTATTTTTATTTTTATTTTTTATTTTTTGTATTCATTTTTATTTTTATTTATCAAGTATGTTATGTCAGTTAGATATAGTATCTTCCTTCGAACCTTTCTTTTTGGAGAATGGGTTCAATAACAGTGCCAACAGGAGGCCGCATCAGAAATCACTTAACCCTTACCTGATGTTCTAGGCTTCTAGCAAAACACGACATTTTACCATCTATGTTCTAGACTTACCAAACTGGAACTCTCATTCTCATCTTCAGGTTGCAAAATCTTGCTTTGTCCCGGTTCTGTTTGGCCATGCCATCGAAGATGATTTTATACAACCCCATCACTCTGATCGTGTTTTCGATGCTTATGTGGTAATAATTCCACCTTGTGAATCTTTTCCTTTTTTAAAGTTTTGCTTCATGCATAGTTTGGTTGATGGATATCATGCTCAACGTGGCTGTACGTCTGCCCTTCTGATCTTCTTAAGAGGTTCGCCATTGCAACTGGGAGATGCATTAATGTGTCATGCATGCTACGTTGCACTGGACCTTGTTAGTTGGTCTAACCTTCTCGAATATGCTGTTGGACATTAGTTTCATGTCTTATACTTCAATTTGACCTTTTAGTTTTGGGAAAAACTCAATCGCTCTAGATGATGCTGACCTACTTTCATGTTTTTCTAGTAATGAATGTTAAGCCACCTAAGTTTTGCCGACTGTATAATTCTAGACATATTTGTTATGGGATTGGGAATCCCACTTTTGGTCTTGAGAAGAAATCTTTGTTCGTGTTAAGATGTTGCAAACATTGATTAATAAAATAGTGCCGGCCAATATCGTCAAATATTTTTCTCTTTATTTCATTTCTATCTCTATATCTACAAGAACTTGATCCACAGGGGGACAAGAATATTATCAAGTTCGAGGGGGATCACAACTCTCCCCGACCTCAGTTTTATTTCGATTCTATAAGTATCTTTTTCAACAATGTATTACAACCACCCGAGGACAAAGGAGGAAGTAGATACTTTGACGTGAGTAACGACTATTTCACCAGGGTAAATTGCTTCTTTTCTTCCAACTTTTTTGTCCTCTAATTTTATTTAAACTGGAGGTGATGTCAATACATCCTTTTTTCGTTAATTTGAAAACCTTCAGGGTAGATGGAGCATGGTCCAGGATGTGGAGCTTTCAGATGAATTATTGGGTTCGCCTTCTGGTATGTATCGTGTTGATGCTTTTCGATTATAGTCTCATATTTCGAGCAGATGTGCACTGGTTCATGTTTCGTCTAATTCAGGTCCACCAGCTACTAGCACTGAGGATGCCATCAGGCAACTTCGCTCCAGGAGACCTATGAGTGCGACCGTGGTAAGTTACAGTTTCTGAGATGTCAGAAACATTGGGATGGCAAACTATGACCTACATTTCATTACTCTACCAAGAGATCTTTCACTTCAAATTCTGTCTTGACCAAGGAAGAATCGACGCCAACCATCTCAGCTCTCAGGAGTTGATCACTAAATTTCAGTATTTGCAGTCTATTTTCTGTTAGCTGGATAGTGGCTGATTGGTATGTTGTTATATTCCAGGTTCCAGCAGATATCTCGTCCAAAGATAATCAACCTGATTCCGAGGTATCCGTCTGAAAACCAGAGCTTGATTTTTCTGAAGTTTCCTTACACGCATCTGCTGAACTGTTCGTGCATGTGCTTTACTACATAATTGTGCTCTATCAAATCGAATGTCAAAGGAAGTAACAATTTAGTTTGAACTTGTATTCTATTTCTGAGTCATGAAACGGAGCTTCTATGGAGAAGTATTCATCCATATTAGCCACCTCCTGCAGGAAGGGAGGGATTCAAGCGAGGTCTCCCCATTATGAAGAGGTGGCTTAGCAGTACTGCTAGTCGTGGGAAAAGCTAAATTCTCCCTTTCTAATGCCAACCCTGCTGAACCTGGGAAATTGAATAATGGGGAGATACCATTTTATGCCTTATCGTTAGCTGTTTTGATTGATATCATCCCAAAGTATGAAGAATTACAACAAAATATCCATGCTCTATCTCTCTCTTCCTGATATACCCTACTTGTTTTTTTGGGGTGGCTGGGGTCCGATTCAGAAACCGGAAATCCACGTGGAATTTTCATGTTGAAAATAGTTCTTTTAATTTTTATTTTTTGAAGAATTCGTGGATTTGCAAGACAGAAAATGGTAGTGTTAAACCTGAATCATGCGGATCATATTTCTTCTGCAGGTGGAGAGTCGGAGCTCTGATGCTCAGCCGTCGACTTCTAACATGATAAGCCTTGAATTCCCGAGAGATAGCCCTCATGGTTCGCTTGGGCCTGGATCAGTAGACGACGACGAATATGTCGAGTACTCTCTTGATATGCTGGCAGAATTCCCGAGCAATGTTGAAGAAGAAGAAAGGGTGAATGCCAGCAATGTTTTTAGATCTGAATTCTCCTTTATTAGCATGTTAAAATGTTCGTTGCTGATATTGCTCAAACTGCTAGATGTTGATGGTGGCCATATTCGAGTCGTTGAAGGACTCGAAGGAACCATCATTGGGCGTTGGTGGCAGTTCTCTCCCTAAAACAGAACCGGCACCAAAAGGCGAAGCAGAAGGCGCAATCTTACCACCGCAAACTTCTCCTCAAAATCCATCATCTTCTGAAGCGGAAGCTTCTAAACCTTGCTCTCCTAGTGACACGCCGAAGGCCAACACCACCACAGTAAAGAACCCGATGAACAATGCTGGTGCCTCACGTCCCAAGCAAGGAGAAACAAGCCGGCCAATGATGTCTCAGATTGATGTGCCATCGGAAAATCATAGGCCTTCTGATGCCAACATGGCTGACCGAACGAAAGTCACTGTGGAAGTTGAGAAAAACCCCACGACGAATATCATCGATGGTTTGTTGCGTCGTTGGGATATCTTCAGAAACAGATGATTTAGGGTTGTTTTGTGTGATGGAAAGATATTGCATATGGTGAGTGTCTGAAATAGTTTAGCATTTGCAGCAAAATTGCACACAGTTGCCACTTTGAAATGTGATGATAGAGATGGTGTCATTTGTTGTAACTAATGGTTGAATATTCTTTCTAAGTCTTGTACAGGTGATGCAAATTTGTTGACTCCTAATTGATCTTGAACCTATTTGTTGCACATATGGTGACTCATTTTCGCTGAATTTCATGATTGATGATGTTGTTCAAGTTTGTTTTGATTGTTGATCTTCTATTTAGTCGAGCTACTCGGGAGCTATTCCATTTCTTGAATCAATAACAGATTGTTCAGTAAAGCTTAAATATATTTGTAATACAGCTCTGATGTAACCAATCGTCAAAACTATCTTCACCGGGCAAAGTCTATGATCTTCGGCAGCAGCCCCTTCCCCTTGGTGTTGTCTGGCTGAGAAAGCAACGGCACCTCGGAGCTCGTCCACGTCCACGTCCACGTTGGAGGCCGTTGCTCGCTCCAGTTAGTTGGGTTTCTGGTCAATGCAAGCTCCCTTGTTCATTTGTTTTTGATTGAGTTGCAACTCAGTTTAATTAAATGTTGCACAAGCTATTATAAAATATTTAATTATTTTCAAAGAATTATGAACTCGAAAATGGGATGTTGTGACTTGTGAGCGCTTCATGCAACTCTCTCATGTATAAGGGAAATCCTATGCATATTCTTCAAAATGTTGTGAATGTATTATTTCCTATTTCTCATTAATCTTGAAATAATAAGACATCGCTAATTGCTTAACGTCCTATAGGAGGAGCACTGTTACCAAATTCTGCGACTAAATGAATGTGTGTTTTCAAATTATTATTGGCTTAAGCAGTAATTTGACCCCTAATATTAGTAAAATGAGTATCAAACATATCGACAGATATGGGTCTTTTCCTCCTCATTTACTTGGTTATTTCTTATATTATAAATTATTTACTGAAATATGATTCAAAATGTAACTATATTTCAAATTCTTGAATATTTAAATTTTGTTTCAGCAATCCTTTATACTTCTACTTTTTGTTTAAATAAGTAATTTTTTGTTTAAATAAGTACTTTTCAATACATTTTTCTATTGGATAAACAGATCAAATTTAAGAATCTATCGACTTTCCTTTAGTCAGCAGTTTCGAAATGATTTCAATAGCCAACTCAAATACATGCAATTTCATAGCAACATTACTTTGCAGGCTAGTCTGCCAAATCAAATTTACTCACAGTTTTCTTATTTTGACGATCCTTTTCAGACTCAGACATGTTGCACAGTTTCAACCACACAAAAGGAAGATGAAATCAAGAACTATTTTATTCTTGAAGAACTGTAACCTCAGAAAGCTTACTTACAGTCCATGTAATCATGAGCTTGCTAGTGATTCGTCTACTCGTTTTGTTTCCCATTTCCTGTGCTCGAATAAGTTACCTTTTGAAACCGCGCATTTCCATGATGTGAACTGCAAAATTGTCTTAATTTTCTCAGAACTGGTAGATCCATCAAAAGAAACAACCTTGATTGCCTTCAAGAAACAACATTAAAGAATCAAAATCAGCTCGAGGAATAAAAGGCATTTCAAGATCTACATTACAATGTAGATGAGGCCATATTTCCAAATTCCAACGTACATTGACATAGTTCTCATAGACTCAGAAATTTAATAAGTGAAGCAACCTTACTTTCAATGGCATCAGTCTCTTGCTAGCCCTCTTACATCACAAAAAATCATAGTCTATTGCCGCTAATATCTTCATATTGCTAACACAACTCTTCCAACACTACTTTCATTGAAAGATAAATACAAAGAATCTCCACAATCCTAAGAAACATTCACCAAGTTATTTTGTGATGAAGCAACTAAATCAACCTATATTGTCAGCTATGATCCCAGTCAGCAATAAGATATTTGATCTGAAATGGTGATACTAAAATGTGATCCAACATTATCACAACAATGAAATGATAAATCAATAGTTTCACAAGCAAAAACCTCACAAAGTAGTACAATAGTATACCAATAACCAATAAAGGTAAACAATAGAATATACCACATTAACTCCACAACTATTTCCAATAAGTTCAAAGCAGGCACATTACCAACCTAATCACCAAAATTCCATATCTAAATAACTGCTCTACGCTGCTGCACCTTCGCCTTCTCAGCATCAATGATGGATTCCATCAACTTAACCGAACCCTCCAGCTCACCCTCCTTATTCACAACCACATAATCAAACTCATTCAGATGCTTCAGCTCCTCCTTAGCCGATGCAACTCTCATCAGCAAAGCCTCCACCGTCTCAGTCTTCCTACCTATCAATCTCTTCACCAGCGCCTCCTCACTCTCGGCCACCAAAAACACGAAAACAGCATTATCCCTCAAGATCCTCCTCAAATAAGCGGCGCCCTGTATATCCACCCTCAACACAACATCACACCCTTTCTCCATATAATACCTAATCTGCTGCTTCGGAACACCCTTATAATCACCATACACCAATGCATACTCCAACAGCTCATTTTTCTCAATCATCGACAGGAACTCGTCTTTACTGGTAAAATAGTAATCCTTGCCATCAACTTCTCCCTCCCTTTTCGGCCGGCTAGTTGCCGTGACCACAAAATGCAAATCCTCCCTAACTTCCCTCAGCCTTGTAATCCCAGCATCTTTTCCTACACCACTAGGACCACTAATCACGATTATCAGAGGGTTAGGGTTCGGGATTATGGGTTCGGAGCTGAATGATGACCCAAAGAGGCTTCGAGGGCCCGAAAAATTTCGCCCCTGCCCGCAGAATCAGGGTGCGGAATGGGGACCACCGGGGGTCTCCTTGAATCTTCCATGTTTGAATTTGTGGAGCTTTCTGAAACAAGACTGTTTGGAGTTGCGGAAAATGTTCTTCGCGACGCTATCTTAGGGTTTTTAAATTGGGCGCATATATTGAATAAGAGTTAGGATTGCCAGAAGGGTTTGTCAGTATTGGGGAGAGGGAGAATGGGCTGTGATAGGATTTGGATATGGAGCAGCAGATCCTTCGGAATAGCATTGAATGCGATGGAATTGGGGACGCAAAATTGTCAAAATGAAGAATTCAGTTCAGCCGAGTTCGACAGTGAAAATGAAATACAATCGAACTTACAAATTTTGCCGCCAAATTGGGAGAATCAGATTCTATTTACCTTTATTAATTTTGGACAAGTTCGGCTCAATTCTTGTTCTGGGCTTCGTAGCAGCTATATTTTACGTGCGTACCTGAATTAAAAAATTCTTAAAAAGACATTATTAAAATTAGAAAAAACAAATTAAAAATTTGCACTTTCCCTTTTCCATCAACTCTACATGAGACTAGGTCCATAAATTAATTTATTATTTTTAAAATAGTTAAAAAAAATCTGAAAAAGTGGATTATCCAAATTATGAACAGAATAAAAACCTAAATACTGCACAAATTCATAGTCTTAAGAGGACCTGGAAAATAATTAGGAATAACAACTAACTATATTAAACGTTAAGAAATAAACAGTATTTCAGCTGTGAGTTTTACAGCAAGATTTTCGGACAAATAAAAACCAGTAGAAACAGCGAATTAGCGATTATCACTTATTAAAGTTACAAACACAGTCTTTCTTCCCAACTCCCCCTGCAAGACCCCTCACTTGTTTCTGAAGGGACACCGGTGACGATAAACACGGACAAGTATTCATGGAAGTGGCGATTGCAACTATACAGCCATTTCTAGTTTACCTCCGCAACTTGGAAGTTAAACAAGGAGGCTAGTTAAGTTAGCATAGATTGGATTTACAACTGATTAACTGGGACGAGCTCAAATATGGCAAATGGAATCAGGAATCAGTCCGTCACCAGTTGATGTCTACCCGTGAAGTTCAATACCAGTGGCTACCATTTCCACCTTGGGCAGTGACTTTTCTAGCCACGTATAGATCGGGTTTGGGCTGCATCCCGTTGGATCCTTCAGGGCCGTCCTCCCCTCTTTCATTTTTACAGCTCGGGTGCTTCCTCGGGTAAGATGAGCTGGGGACGAGATATTCAGCAGGTATACCAGGATTCCTAACTACTTTTCTCTGTTCTGTAGCCTCTGCTGATGCTGCTGTCACTCCACAATTATTGTAACGCAGAACTGAACCGATCACCTTCCCAGGCCTTGCAGCTGCCCCGGCTGCAAAAAACTATCATTAACAGTCGAGCACCCCAAAAAAAGAAAAAAGTAAAGATAATACTTTATATGGCATACCTTGGATATTTTGAGGAGGGACTTGGACAGGAAGTCGTGTCTCAGCTTCTTTGATGGAACATTTAGAAAGATTGTCGGGAAGCTCAGCAGGAATCGGGTTTGTGTGGTCTGAATATAATACACCTGGCCTGCACCTGATCAAGTTTATAATGTGTAAGCTTCATTATGTCCACTACTTTTTGGGGTCAGAGGCGCAGTAGTGAAATAAAAACTGCAATGGGCTTACCGAGGCAAAGATGACGAGTGTTGTCTCTCGGGTGGGGCGGCAGCTCCATTTCCATAATGCTCCTCGAGGTATGCGAATTGCTTCTTGAATTTGTCGACAGCACTGAAAACAAAATTGTAAACAGATTGGATAGGATGTCGAAACAATAAAATTTCCTGCTCAAGCCATAATGTGAGAGAGAGCGGACAATAACGAGCCAGTGATCACAAAAGCCCAAGACAAGATGCCCAGGCAAATGGAAAAACAAGAGAATAAAAGAAGTTAAAAGCATAATACCTAGGATACATAAAGCCTGTAGGTTCAGCTCCCTCTAAGAATTCCTTCAACATTTTTGGGTGGTATTCAAGAATCTCTCTATATATCAGTTCTCTAACATCCTCCTTCGTAATCCTTCGCCTTTCAAATTCGAATTCCATTTTAGTCACTGGTTGTGCAGAAGGTTCTCTCTCAACTCTAGCCAAGTTACGGAAGTATGGATCTGCAAGAGCCTGAGAATTTGCAACGACGATTTTTAGATAAACACGACTTAGAAGAATACCCATCTTTAAAAAGCATATAGCAAACACGTCTAACCTCTTCTGCAGAAGGTCTGTCCTTGGGATCAAAAGCCAGCATTCTTTCTAACAAGCGAAGAGCTAGGGGGTCTGCATTCGGAAATTTGTAGGATAAAGGGATTGACTTCTTTTTCCTCATGCTACTTAAGTACCGTCGAGCCTTCTCGTTTCTTATCTGTCACATGACATGACAATTCAGTAACTGATAACTTCTAACTAGATTTAATGTTTTGAAATTGTGCTTGCCAAAACAATTTGTCACATGCACGTACCCTTGCAATGGTTTCAGGAGGCGGGGTTCCCAAAAGGTCCGTCATGAGGTCTAGTTGGTGAACAACGTTCTTCCCGGGGAACAGAGGTTTTCCAGTCAAAAGCTCCGCAAATATGCAGCCAATACTCCATATGTCGATTGCGGGAGTATACTGTAGAGGAAGTGAGAAACCACAGAAAAATAAGCGATAGAGATCACAGTTTATCGATAACTTTCAGCATGATACAATGTGTTGAAGAAATCTACCTTAGAGAAAAAGGACCCACACAATTCGGGAGCTCTGTACCACCTTGTCGCAACATAATCCTAAAAAAGTACCAAAATTATGAAATTTATATCCCCCTCTTTCAAGTTCGCAGCAGTTGACAAGCAAACAAGCAGAGCAAAATGTTCGAAACAAAATGAAACAGCATGTCAGAAACCAAAGAAGAAAGAGGCCCTACTGTCCAAAATATTGCTGTGGGAGTATCGTTGAAAGCCACCCTTGCAAGACCAAAATCACAGATCTTCAGTTTGCAGTCAGCATTGGCTAAGATATTCTTTGGCTTCAAGTCTCGGTGAAACACATTAGCTGTATTTAAAGGATAAGATTATCAGATAATACAAAATCAAAGCAATCAAATTATCTGTGACAGCATGTAACAGGGGAAACAAGGTGCGGAAAGATCAAAAGAAAAATTGTATGACCTGTATGTATGTATTTCAAGCCTCGAAGAAGCTGATAAAGAAAAAACTGGTAATGTTCTGGAGTCAAGTCATCGTTTGCTTTAATGACCTGATGGAGATCTGATTCCATTAGTTCAAACACTACATATATGTCCTTGAATTCTCTCCTCGAAGGAGGCAGCAAAATATGTTTGATTTCCACAATATCTGGATGACGAAGAAGCCTGAGAAGCTTAATTTCCCGAAGGATGCGTGTAGCATCAGAGACATGTTCAAAGATATCATTTATCTTCTTAATGGCAACTTTCTCTCCTAGATGGGTGTCAAACGCAGAGCAGACGACACCATAGCTACCTTTGCCAATAACCTCCTCGATCTTATATCTGCTTCCTTCACCATATTCTGTGAAGAAATCTACATCTGTCTGCAGAATAAAAGGTTCATATTTGTTCAGGGATGATATCTAAAAGCCACTTGGAATGCTGATTGCCATATTCAATAGGAAATGTAATCTTGCCTCAGGCATGGACACGACCAAACCCCATAAATCGTGTTTCAGATAAGATGGCAAGGAAGGAAAGAAATAAACTAGACCACTGAGAAAAGGCAATTTACTGCATTAACCAACAACCCATTGTTGGCTTTCGTTAACTCCATGTTTAGGACCTATAGTTCCAATAGAGTATACAAGCGACATAAAAGAGAAACAATTGCCTACGTCCAACCTCCTCAGATAAAATTATTGCTCAGAATTACAGCATCCAGCAAACTTAATAGTATAGTGACCTACAAAAACACGAAGGCTTCTTTCCAAAGAACAAAGTTATCTTGGTACACCTAGATCTAGTGAACCAAAATAACCTAAAGGGCAGGTCAAGGGAAATGCCAGAGATAGGCAAGCAAGTTCATGGATTATTTAGTGGGGCGTACAAATCATTCATCTCCAGAGAAAACAATGATGACTATCCTTTACTGGCATATTCTTACATCCAATTTCCTAGGGCAACTGCAAGTTTTGGCAAACTCCACTCGATCATCACATGCTCAGAGGTTAGTTATGATAAGCTTACTCATCAGAAAACCACAGTTAATAGCTTTGTTTCATGACATAGCAATGCATGGGTAATTCAAACATTAAATAGCTAGTAAATGTTACAACACCTCAGGTAGAACTCATCCCCAAAAGCCAGGCTATCAAGGAGAGGGTGCCCAAGGTTTTATAAACCACATACTTGAGGCCATACTACAGCGATGTGGAATGCACCCATATCAAAACAGTAAATCATGACCATCCATAAAAATTGAATAAAGAAAGAGGGTAACTTCAAACTGTGACCTATGAAGGACTCAGAAGGGGTAAAGACTAAGCAAGAACAGATTCAAGATCTAGAAACAACAACTTCAAAGGCAACCACAATCTAATAAAGCAAAACCAAGAATCGCGGTGTCGTCCATGTTCATCATTCGTATATGCACTAATTTGTGAAGAAATTATATTCGAAATGTCACTAAAGTAGAAATCAAATAATCCCAGTTTGATAATTTAAACATTTAAATGGGAAAACAAACTAGACAAGTTCAAACCAAAACTCAGCCATATACATATACAAGCAATTACAAATATGAACCAAAAATAAAATAAATAATAGTACCTTTTTCCGCTGATCAGATTGCATATTTTAGCCAAAAATCATCAAGTACAACAAAATCGACGAGAGGCAAGATTAGATCCAAAGAAACCAAGAAACGTTGAGCGCTAAATCCAAACTATTCGAGGTTTATTTCTGGATCGGAATATGAGGAGGCTCCAATTAAATATAAACCCAAGGAAGTCCCAAGTAGTATATTTAACTAAAAATGACAAATTTTATTGGAAATGGTAAGGGTTGTTCAAGTTTTTGTTAATAATCCAAGGAATCTTTAATGGGTTATGCGGAGTTAGTTCCTTCTAATGCGGCATTAGATTTTTGAAGAGGAGCGGCGGCGTATTTGAAGAATGAGTATATTTTGTAGCTGGAAAAATGGGAGTTTTGCTGCAAAATCGGCGATGATCTCTAATGCCGAAATATAGAAGAAGAATGAGGCGAGGGCGAGGAAGATGGCTACACACAGCCAAAGTTAGAGAGAGAATCTCGAAAGTTAAAAGTGGTTTTGTTGATTAGTTACAGATCTTTAGAGAGAGAAACGTTGAAAGAGAGACAGAGTAATGCTGTTTCCATCTTCAAATTTTGGGAGAAATATATTGCTAGAAAATTATTTTTTTTATTCAAACGGCGAATGCTTTCAAACCAGTCTATGGATAAAAACTTTAATTTTATTTTGTTATTATATTTTGGATAATACATTTTACTAGCCATATTATATTCTCAGTACATTAGTTCTCGGTCACTTACATACGTAATCAAAGTCACTTGCAATTAACTAATTTAATTATACTTTATTATTTATTCACTCTTAAACGAAAGACATTGACACTGGTTGAATGTATATAATTTTGATAATTAACAAATACTCCTTCACAACTAATAAATTTGATAGTGAATGTAATAAATTTTAATATAAAATTAATAAAGTTATCAAAAAGAGATAGTAAAAGTGATTGGAAAGAAATATAAAATTAATAAAGTTATCAAAAAGAGATAGTAAAAGTGATTGGAAAGAAAGAAAATGGTTGAACTATTATTAATAGAGAAAAAGTAGTTGAATAGAGAAAAAAAATAAGTGGGCCACTTTAGTATAAATTGTAGATAAGTGTAAGTATTGAAATAATATATTATGAGAAAGTTACTAATACTGAAAGGTGATTAATTTTATTGGACGGACAAAAATGACAAAACATGACATGACTATTGCTTGTAGACGGAGACATAAATGAATTTGAATTTATCTTTTCAAAAAAGTTCCAAAAGGTACGCAACTTATCATAAACTATTATATAGTTATGAATTAAATGAGAAATGGTGATCAATTATGACGTTGAGCAATTAAACGTTATGTAAATAGCTGTTAACTCCATACAGAAAGTGAGAAATTCAATAAAACCACAAAACTAACGATGGGCACATGATTTCATATTTTTGATGGAGACTTTCATATTCCTAACCTAGCGAAGCATCAAGGAAAAATCTTATAAATGTTGGTTTGAGCACGACTAAATATAGTTGAGGATGGTCATTTGAATTTTGTGAGAATTAGATAAAATAATTTGTTTCGATATACAATATTTTCTAAATTAGGTAACATTTATCTTGACGTAATGTTACAATTAATGAGGAAGACGTAAGATAATGATGAAATATGAATATAATTGATTCTGCTTTGAGAAGAAGTTTTGTAAGAAACATGTTAGAAGAATATAATCATATTATATATGCTGGTAAAAACAATTTGAGAATATTCTCTTATTCCAAATCACATTCATACACAATCTTAACGTATCTCTCCTAAATTCTTAATCCATTCTCCAATTTTTCTCTCAAATCAAGTCTCAACTCTTATATTAACAAGAACTCTTCTCTCTTGTACTTTAATATTTTTCAAGTTGTGAAAGTTCTACTTCAATTTCTCCCAAAATTACTTGTGCACAATAGTATTGTCTCAAGCCTACCACAGATCTGGTTCCTAAGTTGTTCATTATCTGCTAAACTTGGCATAAGGATCGTTGGTCACCGAGAAACGCTGAGCGACTGAGAATATACTAGAAACAAGAATTCAAGCAACAATGTTAGAAAGAGTGCATATGATGTAGAAGCCCGTGATTACTAATCACAAGGAAAATGGGTTGACATTTGCAATGGTGGAGATTGAGGCTCATGGCCTCATGTAGCATGACGCCATGAGTGTCAACCTTCACCGTATCATAAATCATTTCACCCTTATGTTTAGAAATCATAGGTTATGCATCGTATGTACCCCTTCGCATACCTTGGTTCAATTCTCGTTTCAGGTGAATTCTCAATCGCTCAGCGTCTACAGGGTGACCAACAATCCTTAGTCAATTAGCCCGATGACCCCTATCCACCCAACTATGATAGGAAGACAATTGATCATATAATGCGGAAGTCTATAATTTCTAGGCATGAGGACGAGTTGTCACATGCAACGGTAGATGTTGAGATTCATGGGTCGTGCAAACATGACACCATGAGTGTCAACCTCTACCGTTGCATGGGCCAACCTGTTCTCATGCATAAAAGTTACAGGCTTCCGTTTTGTACGACTCGATTGCCCTCCTATCACAGTTAGTTCAGTCTATTTTTGGATGGATCCTTTTCAAAATAGAAGAAAAGCAAGAACTAATAGCTTGCCATGAGACATTATAAGTTACATAAAATTTATGATGTTTAGTGGCTGTTAGAACACAAGAAGATGCATAGATAGGTTTTTCCAATATATTTCATTTAATTGTAAAAGAGCCATCTTTAAAGGAATTATAGAATTGTACATAAGGAAATAACTGAAATAAGAAATAAATATCCCTTGATTATGTTTCCATACAATGATCCTCTGATTATATTTCCTTTATTCTGTATTGTTAACACTACCCCTCAAGTTAAGTAACGAGATTCCCTATACTTAACTTGCCATGAATTTGTGCAAAACTCTTGGATCCTATTGTCTTGTCCAGTATGTCGGCAAGCTGGTCTTCAGAGCAAACGAATGGTAGCTCCACAATTCTGGCATCGATCTTCTCTTTGAAGAAATGTCTGTCAACCTCTACATGTTTGGTTCCATTATGCTGCATTGAGTTTACTGAAATTATGATCGCTTTTTTTTTTGTCACATAAAATTTGATTGGTTTGTGAGGATTAGACTCCAAGTTCCCTCAACTTTTTTGTAGCCATAATACTTCAATTAATTCGCTCTTGATTTCTCTAAATTTAGCTTCAACACTTGACATGGCGACAACTTTCTATTTTTTACTCCTCTACGTAACCAAGTTACCACCAACAAAGGTGAAGTAACTTGAGGTGTATCTCCGATCAACTGGGTAACTGGCCTAATCAACATTTGTATAGCCATGAATCTTTAAGTGTCCGTTCATTCGGAACATTATTCCATGGTCAAATGTCCCTTTCAAATATCTCATAATCATCATAGCTGCTTCAAGATTATCAGCTTGAGGTTGGTGCATAAATTGGCTCACAACCACTACTGCATAAGCTATGTCGGGTCTGGTGTCGGACAAATAGATTAGTTTTCCCACTAACCGTTGATATTTGCCTCGATCCGTTAGTTCCGCACTATCCACTATCTTGAGTCTGTGGTTAAGAGTTATTGGAGTATCTGTACGTTTGCAATCCATCATCCATGTTTCAACAAGAAGGTCTAGGATATACTTTTTCTGATTGATAAAGATTTTCCTTTTTGACCTAAACAGCTCCACTCCAAGAAAGTACTTCAAGGCCCCCAAGTTTTTCATCTCAAATTCAGTGGAAAGGTTGAATTTCAACTTCTATATTTCCTCATGGTCATCCCCAGTGATGATCAAGTCATCGATGTATATAATTAGGCAAGTTATTTGTCATCCTTGATGCTTCAGGAACAAGGTGTGATCAGAATTACTCTGTTTATATCCATTTTTTCATAGCTTCTGCAACCTCCCAAACCAAGCTCTAGGAGATTGCTTCAACCCATACAATGTTTTCTTCAGCAACCATATTTTTCCTTGGTTGAATTCTGAAGAAAAACCTAGTGGAACTTCCATGTAAACTTATATCTTAAGTTCACCATGAAGTACGTCGAACTGGTAGAGTGGCCAATCTCTATTTGCAGCAATCAAGAGTAAGACTCGTATGATATTCATCTTTGCTACTAGGGAGAACGTCATTGAGTAATCCACACCATAAGTTTGTGTGTACCCTTTTGCTACTAGTCATGCTTAGTACTTATCAATAGATCCATCAGACCTCTGCTTGATGATGTAGACCCGCTTGCACCCGATTGATTTTTTTTTTATTCAGGAAGCTGACATTTTTCCCAAGTATGATTCATTGCCAATGCATTCATCTCAACTTTCATTTCTTCTCTCCAATTTCTGATTTTGAGGGCTTGTTCCACAGTGTTTGGAATTTATTCTTCTTCAAATAGTGCGGTTTCAAAAGCTCGTGCCATTTCTGATAAGCTCCCCCTGGCTATATTGGCAATCGAATACCTAACCCTTTAGCCAATTCTTTCGGGGGAGAAACGCTTGGGTGGCACTCTTCGGTTGCTTCTGGGGGGAGAATGTAATGTCTTGTATCTCCATTCACTGTTGTATTTTGCTCTCGTTACCAATTCTGTCATTCTTATTACTTTCAAGAGTAACAATATTTTTCAGGCTCAGGGTCAGAGAATGTGGCCTCGGATATCAGTTGAGAAGTGTTGGAAGAGTCATTGTTCTCCACGGATTGTACTGGTGTGCCCGAGACTTGCTTAGTGAAAGTGTTAATTAGCTATTGTGGATTCACCGTGAGATTGAGATCGAGCACCGGCAACCAACTTATGGAGTCTATTTATTTCCCCCTCCCCCTGACTACTAAGTTGTGTGTGATAAAAAAATTCATGTTCCAAAAAATCACAGTGAATTGGGGTAATAATCTGTCGAGTTTTCGGATTGAAACATCTATACCCCTTCATGTTTGGGTATTGGACGAAGACAGAGCACCCGAACACTCGTGGAGAAAAGGACAAAGTTGGTGGAATTTTGGTGAGAGTGGATAATTTGTGGAGTGGAGTTTGAAGATGAAGGGTTCTTGTTGGGAGTCTATTGATAAGGTAGACGAATGTAGCAATAGATTCGGGCCAGAATCATGTGGGGACCTGGGAATCGAGAAGGATGGCACGAGTCGTTCAAGGATAAGTCTATTTTTCCTTTCAGTGACTCCATTTTGTTCTAGGGTATAGGGACAAGAGGTTTGATGGATGAGGCCGAGTTCAAAAAAGAACCTTTTCATGGATGAATTAACAAACTCTCCCCCATTATCTGATCGTAAAATTCTAATTTTTGTCGAAAATTGAGTACGAATCATGTTTAAAAAAGGGTGAATTTTGTGAAAAATTGAGTACCGAAATATAAATGACCAGTTTCTGGGGGACTAAAGCATGGGGTTATTTAAACCTTTACCTCCAAAAACTAGGTATATTTGTGCGTGAGCCCTAACTGCCTCCTCAGTTTCATCTCGGTACTCTCCGAGAGCTTCTTTCCCATTTCCACTTTCATTGTCGCTACCACAACCAGTGCAGGTGAGCTCCGGGTTGCCCACTCCGATGATAATGTTAGATCTGGCCTGCTCAGCTACTCAAACCGCTGATGTCCTTTTCACTGTTCCACCCTTGTGGTTATCCTCCCACCACTCGGGATACCCAACGAGTTGGAAGGAGGTGTCCTTTGTGTGTTTATTCATTCCGCAGTGGGTGAAAAAAAGCTTGTTTTGTCGATTTTTCCTCCACATGGTGATGGATTCTCTGAGCGTGAAGGTTGTCCCTTGCCTTGTGTCGGGTTTATAGGTTCCTTGTCGAGATCCACCTGGTAGGACTCCGAACCATGCTCCAAGTTCTCCAGAAGGACCCAATGATGAGTGGCTGCCCAGCGAGAGGTTCCTGGAGGTAGCCATCTTCAAGATCTAAAGACGAACGACCTCTCTCCTCACTGTCGAGTAGGCGGCTTTGGTTGAGGTTGTCGGTTTTTATTTGAGGAGATCCTTCCGTATGCCATTGTAATAGTTGTTGAGCCCGGAGAGAAACTGAAATAGTCTCCGGTCCTTTATAAGTTTGCGGTAAAGATGGACCCTCTTCTTACAACATCCGAGGGGGTTGGGTTGTCTCTAATCGATGTTTACCCAAATTACCTGCAAATCATTCCAATAGTCTTCAATAGTTTGATGTCATTGGCTTACTTTGTTTGCCCTCACTTCGAGGTCGTAAATTTGGAATGACTCAGTACAGCTGCCGTACGTGACTTGTAGGCCGTCCCAAATGGCTTTGGCAGTTGGATTATGAACAAAATTGGTAACCAACTTTGTTTCCATATTGTTGATTAGCCATGGGTCGCTCTCTTCCTATTTGATAAATTATGGATCTTTTGGTGACAGTGGTTGGGGAATTCTGGTAAGGTGGTTGAGTTTGCCTCTGCTCCCGACGACTCTTCTCATGAGTCATGACCACAATGGATAATTTGGTCCATTAAGTTTTACTACAATACTAACATTATCTATGTTCTCATAGAATTGAGGTTTGTTTGGTTTCTGTTTTTTTTTTTTTTTTAAATACAGGACAAAGGATTTCAAGGAGAACGATGATGAACTCGTTTTTGAGTTCCTCGGATCATTGGTTGCTCTAATGCTATGTTAGAACACAAGAAGTGGCATAGATAGTATTTTCTAGTATATTTCATTTAATTGTAAAAGAGCCCTCGTTAAAGGGATTACAGAATTGTACATAAAGAAATAATGAAAATAAGAAAAAGTCCATTGATTATGTTTCCATACATTGATCCTCTGATTATGTTTCCTTAATTTTGTATTGTTAACAGTGGTGAGCCATTAGCTATTGAATTTCTTCTATTTTCATTGGCGGTTGTAATGTAATTGTAAATATATAATTATTTAGGGTAGGAACTTAGGAACTTGTTTATTGCTTAAACTTTGTATTGTAATTTGTAAATATTTCATTATTAAATCATTAAATTCTCAATGCATTTTCTTTCTTTCTTTTACTTATACGTATTCTTATTATTTTATATTTAATTTTTGTATTCTATTTTTATATCATCAATTCAATATTATGTTCAATTGTTCATTTCATTATATAGAAATAACAAAATAAAAATAAAAAAATTGCTAAATTGGAACAGGAATTGGCCAAAATCGGTTAAAAACGTCGGTTTTAAACAAAAATCAGAACCGCATAAGCACCTTTCAGACCGGTTACGGTACCGCTTCCACGGGAACCATAACCAACGATTCCGAATTGGAACAACTAGTTCTTAAATTGTGGGCCACCCTAGTTGAAACAAGAGGAAAAATATGAAATGAACAAAAAAAAAAAGAAGAGAAAATGCAAAAACTTCTTGTTCGGATGCACATCATAATATGGCAACTATTGGCATCCCTCTTTCGTATAGGTCTGTTTTCCTTTTCCTAGCTCTATTTAAACAAACGTTGTTTTCTTTATTATTTTGTGTGTTTTCTATAATCTATGTGAATTATATTTTATTTGGATATTATAATTTATTTTATATTATGCTGCTAGTGAGGGGGGGTTGATTTTCATTGTCATTTTGAGTGGTATGTCTATTATCCATTGCTCATTGGAAGTGCAAAAGACGACCACAGTCCAACCTAGAATTACAACTTTTTGTTTCACATTTAATAATCCCAGAGACTCTGCTGATTTTGTTTTTAATTATTTATCAATTTGAATTTTTTTCCTATATTCTTTATTTAACATTGATTTTTTATTTATGTAAGTGGATTCTACTACATTATTTAAATACAATTTATTCTTTATAATATAATAGATGTTTATCTAATATCTTTTACAAACTCAATCAACACATTACTATGGATGAGCACAACCAAATGTAAACCAAAATTTTCAATTGAATCCAAGGATTTTGGTCAAACCGATTTCAAACGAAATATATATGAGTATATGACTTAAATTTAGGTTCGATTAAAATTGGAAATTCAATTAAATTTCCATTTTTGACCAAATGAGTTCGGTTTCAACCGGTTCAGTAGAAAAATTGTTTTATTAAGAAAATAATTTTATAGTCCTTAATTTGGAGTTGTATTCTAATGGGTTGTCTAATAGCATGGTTGATGAAACTATGAGAGACGATTGTGTTTTGTTATTAGGTTACGGTTGATTACGAGATTACAAGTGATTATTACTATTATTATTAGTACTATTATGTTGTCTCGATTAACTATGTTTCTTCTTGTTTAAATGTTTGGTTTTTTTTGTATAATAGTTGAGAAAATTTGACAAATACACATTTGAGTTTTGTGCAAATTGAAGTCGAACCGAATTTGAATTTCTAAATTTAGTTTTGATTCTCTCAGATTAAAGGTGATAATTGCGAATGATTTGATTATGTAAAATTTGTTGAGGCGATTTTGTTCAACTCTACGATAACAACCACCCCTATCTTGAAAACACAAATTTGTGTATCATCCATACATGATAACGTATAATTGAGACACCATATATTACACTCATTATTATAAACATGGAACACGTTGGTACCAAAAGAAAGGGAAAAATCATATATAGCTATTATAAAATTTATGATTTGTTTATCCATATTTATAAGAGTATGATTTTTCTAGCTATTTTAAGGAGAAAATATTTAAAGTATTCTTTGACTTTTCAATAAAGAACAAAGCTTTTATATTCTCTATTTTTTCATGTGATAAATATATTAACAATTTTTTTGTTTTTTCGTTTCCTTTTCGATTGACATATATTCAAATAATTTTTTTTTCCAGCTGCCATGCATAGCCATATCACCTTCAAACATCAAACAAACACAGAAAATTACTTTGCACCACGAAAAAAATGACTTCGAATTTCCAGCACAGGACACGATTGAAGAAACCTCAAGAAAAACATAGTAGAAGCTATAGATTCTGAAAAACGAACGTTACGATATTCAAATGCATGTACTTGAGGACACGGTAGAGTTTCTTAATGACACGGTTTCGTTTTTTTATATCCAATCATCTTGTACTTGTGATTTATAGTTGCTTGAATAGTATATTTATGTTTATCACATATAATTTTAAATTTAGGAAACAGTTTATAGTTTACACGAGAGCACGATTAATATTAGGGTTTTGGAATACATGGTAGTGCACACGACACATATAGGATTCTTAAGCGCACAATTATGTCCATCCATGTTCAACCGTGTCAACCGTCTCCAGCCGTATTCCACCTTTGAATTTCCGCATGTTTTGAACTATTTTATATTTTTTTGCAGATGGATTGGTAGCGTATAATTATATGTCATAGCGGTTATTGGGAGAGAACCGAATACGTAGACGGCGACGAGGTTCTTGTTGAGTATACAAGGTTCTTAGTTGGTCCACTACTGTGTCCCGTGCCTATCAAATGTCCAATATCTACCCTTCCATATCTTTTTCGTGACCAATTTAATCATATTTCGTGTCAACTACTGTGATCCGTGTCTATTCCGTACCAACTACCGTGATCCGTGTCCATTTTGTGTTGAAGATCTACCCTACCTTGTCTATTCCTTGTTCAATTTAATCATGTTATGTGTCCACTACCATGTTCTGTTTCTATTATGTGTCGAAAATCTACCCTACCACGTACGATTTGTGTCCATAACTTAATCATGACACATGTCCACTATCATGTTCAGACCTGCAAGTGTCCACTACCCTGAAATGAAAATTTTATTAGCACCACCAACCAACATCGAAATTTTCAGGAAAACCAACACAAAAGTGAAATGAAAATTTATTAAATTTCACTATAGATAGTAAGAACAAGAAATAAACACTGGATTGAATAAAATAAAAAATAATCCAATCTTCTACAAGCACATTACATTTGTGCAGTTTGTGCGGAAATAAGAAAAATCAGAATCTATATAAGAATCTCGATGGTTGAGTGATAGTCAAAGCTCTGATCACCTCTATGTCCTATATTCTCCATAGCACGAGTGGTAGTCGAAGTCCTGATCAAAATCGAAGCCCTGAGCAAACTCCAGGATCATAACCTGAATGGATGTTATATGGTTTTTTATCCATCTTTCCTTTTAATGATTTGGATGCTAAGACAAACTAGATGAAGCTTAGCACCTTAGATCACTTAGTTAACCTTCTTTGGCATTAGGTGAGGATCCCCCCCAAATAAGAACTGAAGCAACTGTGGCAGAAGAAGAATTATACAATGATATCACTAACGAATTCAAAACTACCAACACCGGAAAATGAAGGATGAGTTCGTGCAGAAACGATGGAAATGCTTCATAGATACCAATTTTGCAAAAGCTGAAAATTACTAATTAGAAATCTATAAATACAAAGAAACATATCTATAAGCTTTTTAATGGTATGTTAGGTTAAGAAATTTACTGACCAAGTTTTTCAATAAAAAACTTATAGACTGTTCCTTATATTAATAGATTTCTAATCTATAATTTTCAGCTTTTGTAGAATCAATTTATAAGGCATTTTCCCTATTTATGCAAAAAGTCATTCTCATCTTCTGATTCGACTTTCTAGACTGAAATGTTGTTTTCTTTAAATTAATTGGGGATATCTGATATTTTAAGTGGAAAAGGGAATATAAGTGCATGCGAGAAGGAAGAAGAAGTGGGGCATGGGCACAGAGTGTAGGGTTGTGAAATGATGTATTGTATTATATTATATTTATTTAAGCATTTTGGCTAATTAGCTTTAACTTAATTAATTTTATTATTGGCCAATTGGCCTCACTTTGATGGGCTGGGCGACAGATGTTTTAATTGTAATTTTTGAAAATTTATATTGTAATTTTAAACTCGATGAAATGCTAACCCAAAATAGTGCAAGCATTTTGTTCGAATCCGAATATCTATTAGTTTTGGTTCTCTAAATGTGGATATATGTTTTCCAATAGAACCATATATAATAGAATAAAGTTGTATATAATAAGAAAAATAAAAGTGAGAACGACTCTCAAAGTTTTTTTTGAAGAAATACGATTCTTAAAAAAAGGTTTAGGGTTCAAATTTTACTGTTACTTTACTCTAAACAAAATAAAAAATAATATTACTAAGTTTACGTTATATTTAAAATATACTTTTGATATTCTGTGCACGTGTACGACGATCCATAGTTTATAATTTTAGATTATACTGCAGAAGCTCATGAATATCCTTCAAATTCAAATGATTCACGGGCCATGTTTGCGAGTATATACGTTCTAAGGCAGCCATACATATTTAATCATTTGATTTATTTATTTATATACATGTAACGGAATGATTTTTCTATTCATTTGTCATGACTCATGATGGTGTTTGTATACGCGCGCATATATTTAAATGGTCATCCATCATTAGTTTTTACTTTGTATATAATTTTAGATTAATTTTCTAATAATAAAGTTGCTGAGTATTCTAATTACGGTAATGTAATTCAGTGTCTGGACCGCCGGTTCACACTTCCAAAGTTGTGGACTTTGATAATGATGACGTGACGTGTTTATCATTATTGAGTTACGTAGCGTTTGATTAAAAGATTTTATATATGTTTAGTGTATGTTTGTTGTCATATAATTGGAGATTTTGATTTGGAATTGAAATTTTTAATTTTTAATTTATATAAAAATATTTAAAATTTTGAATTAAATTTCAATTCCAAATTCATCTAATCTTAAATTTTGAATTAAAGATTTTTTAATTTCACTAAACACACATACATACACTACGCATACACACCTTGACCAACACACAACAAAAACAAGAAACACACATAACACACACCGCACACACAATACACACACAACACACATACGGCATACAACACAACACACACTACACATAATATACATTGCAAACACATGACACACACATATAATATATACTTGCAAACACAACTCAAAATATATAGAAAAATATCAAAGTTATATAATGCATATAAATAAATAAATAAAAAAAAACAATTAAAAGTTATTATCAATTATTTAGTCAATTTTTTGACTAACCAAATAAAAAATTTAAAATTACTATATAATTTTTTTTATCAATTACTTAATTTTAATCAAATAAAAGATTCAATATTAAATTAGAATATTACAATTTCAAATTTAATTTTATAAAATTACAATTCCAACACAATTTTAAATTCATTTTACCAAATACAAACTTAAAATACATTTAGGACAGAGACAAAAATAATAATATTGAAGTCGCTTGAAAAGCAAAAATAATTTAAAGGAGTAAGATCGCCCAACCCTTCTTGAGTTGGACGAAGACAAAGTTGTTTAATAATCCAGGATTGATTGATAAGCCTAGAAAATAGAACGACGCTCCTTGTAAAAAAATATTGTATTCAGAAATCTTTTTACAAAGCAACATTATTATCGTCATATGGCTAATTAAATTCAGTTGAGATACTTAACAAACCAATCCAACATATCTTGATGAGCCTCTTGAGCACACTTCACCTCTGCTTCATTTTCATCTTTGTACCTCACAGACCATCCATGCGCAACCCCCGGAAATATCTTCACAAAGCAATCAATCTGCATCATCCACATACAAACAAATTATATACATATCTATATATATAAACTTCAATCCAAAATACTTCCAAATTTTGGACCGACCAAAATGCTATGAGATGGTTCGATTTTTCGGGTTCAGTTCGATTTCAGTTCATCATAACATGCGGAATTCGTTACCTCGGGCTTTGCGTTTAAGGTGGCTTCAAACTGTTTGACAAGCTCCGGTGGAGACATTCTGTCAATCTCAGCTCCAAGTATAGACAGAGGAACCTTAACTCCTGAGAATTGTTTGACTATTAATGATCAAACAACCAATCTACACTCATGCTTCATTTTCATGAATGAAAACGGAGAAAAAGATTATCAATTAGAACCGAAAGGTAAAAGAAATAAAAATTGTGTTACCTTGGATATCTTCCAATGACACAAATGAAGGATGTAGAATCACCCCAGCATGGATATAAGCATACTTGGCCAGTTCCACAACAACCTTTGCTGAAACAAATTTCCATTCAAGTTAACAATATGGAACTTAGTCCAAAAGGGTTACTAAAGTCCAAAAGAAGAAACAAAAATGGAATAATGTTTTAAGTTCTAACCTCCCCAACAGAAGCCTGCAGCACCAATTTTGGTTATGCCTTTGCTTTTGAGAGCTTCAATAACCGGCTTTGCGTTTTCAAAAGCTTGATCCTACAAAATGGTAAGTAATTTCATCTGTTGTTGATATAATAGGTATACGAAAACGTGCACAAGAGCTTACGGGTCCGTGATCTTTGATCCAGTCAGTGATAGGCTTTTCTTCTGGTTTATATGGATCTCCATTGAGGAAATCTGGTACCACAGCATAGAAGCCAGCAGCCGCTACCTTGTCAGCGAGCTTCCTGTGGTGGTCGAGGGTTATGTTAGTGTCATATGAGGCATGAATAACGACAGACGCAACTAGATTGGCAATGATATGCAATATCTGATATGAGTCCAAGCATAAGATAACAGACCTAAGTTGGTTTTATTATCTAGAGTTTTGGTATGGTTTGACTACATATTGGTCTGAATGTCACATAAGTCAATGGTTTATGCATCAAGATTTGGAAGTCACACTAGCATAGAGATCTTATATGTCAATTAGGTGCTAAACAATGAAACTAATGTAAAGCAAGATTGAAAATATATACTGAGGTAAGTGGATGGTTGTGTTGATTGTTACCTCAAATTTGGAGCATCAAAACCTGCATACATCAAACCAAATGGAACACTTAGTATGTGAAAATGGCAAACTATTTTCCAACAAATAATATCTATTAAAATGCAATTCCTGAAGATGCTAAACCATATTTAGAACCAGATAGGTGTAATCAAAACCATTGCAACTCAACCCAAAATCGGAAAACAAATTTTTTATGGAAAAGGAGAAAGAAAACCACCCTGCAATTCATCAAAGATACTGAGAAAACACTACCAAAAAGATCAGCACTTCTCTCCAAAAAAGACACAAAAAAGGGTTAATCATTACATACCCATAAAAGTTTCTGTTTTCAATAAAAGAATGCAGTGGAAATACTATATCATTACCAGCTAAACAAGAATGTAAAACACCTAAGTTACATATCACTAATTAATTCAAACAACTAGACCATAAACTCAAAACACCAATCAGATAAAGAAAAAGAAAAAAAAAAAGAAGAAAAAGATTCCAACTTTGAGAAAAGATAATCCCAGATCATCAAAATTTGGTGGAAGACGGTACGTACCAAAAACATCTGAGATCAAAATGACAGCAGCCTTTGCATCAGAAGGGCCAGAAATATAAGAGCTAAGGCCACCGAACTCTTGAACTTGTCCACTTCCACAGCTTGGGTTTAGAGTTGGTGGATTCTCACAGCACTGAGGTCCAGACATTTTGCCCTTTTCTTGATCCTTGAAAATGTAAACGATATGCTTCACCGTGAGTGTGTGCGCTTTAACCTACTGGGGGGTGCTATTTGCACCACACAAATTGCTAGATCCACTTCCAAAATCTTGCTAAGATCACGGTAAGATGCTCCATTTTGGGGTGTGTGTTTAGGAATTCGAGGAACCTTTGACTTTAGTGGTGTGTACGTGTGTGGCTGGAGCAAGAATATGGCAAGACCTAGATGTTTCTATCGTGACCAGAAATGATAGAGTTGGAAAAGTTAAAAAGTTGATTGATATCCGATTTCCGGCTTTTGTGTTGAAATTCTGGTAAACTAATAATTGAATATTAATTATCATAAATGATTATACTTTTCCATATTCTACTGCCATCATGATTCTTGACTTGTAATTACCGTCAACAATCGTAATTTGCTTTTGTAATTTGCAGTTTGATTGCTTAACAGTTAATTTGTTCGAGATCAGTCAATTCAATTTAAATTTGATAATAGTCTATTGAGTATTGATTAGCTCCTGAACTAATCCAGGATTAACTTTTTAAAATATTATTAGTAATATAGGTGTAATTGTCTAATCATTAGTGATATAGGTGTAATTGTCTAATCGGTCATAGTTATCAATCACAAATATAAACTAAAACACGAAAAATTAAAATTGAAGAAGAAAAATGAAAAAGTTGAAAATAGAATGAACACAAATAGAACACCAAAAATTGAGATAGAGGATCATAAGTATTTAAATATGATTAGTAAATTAAAGTCCAACTAGGTTCGACAGTAACAAATAAACCAAAAATTTTCTAATACTTGGTTTGCGTTACACAAAAGCTCACATTGTTTCCCTCCATAACATAAAGATTCCAGTAACAACAAATTTTATCCACAGTTTATTGGTATAGTTTACAAGCTACTAACAGTAGAGAGAGAGAGAGAGAGACAATTAAAGGGTGATGCAAATTCACTTGAGATGCTTAATGAACCACTCTAGCATGTCTTTGTGAGCCTCCTCAGCACTCTTCACGGCTCCTTCGTCTTCGTCTTTGTACCTCACGGACCACCCGTGCGAACACCCTGCGAATATCTTCACAAAGCTATCCACCTGCACAATCAAGATCACCATTGGAGAGAGAGAGAGAGAGAGAGTAATTTATGATATTTATAATATATGAACACACACAATCATTAGCTCCTTCCATTTTATGTACTTGGTGTAAGCTGAAACCAGTTTGCGGACCAAATAGATCAGGTTAGTGTAGTGTGTAGAGACCTTAATGTTTGCCAAGACTTTATTTATATCTTAAGGGTCCGTTTGATATTATAAAATTGAAAGGTTGAATTTTAAATTGAAGCTTTTAATTCTAAATTCATTATTTGGCACTATAAAAATATTTGAATTTAAAATTGAATTCCGATTCCAAATATTCACAATTCTACAATTTGAATTGTATAACTAAAATAAAAATTTGTAAATCCATATAAATATAAAATTGATAACCTTTCAAACACACACAACACACACATAACACAATTCACACAATACACATATTACATACTATACACATACTCACATATACACTGCACACACAACACAACACAAACACACATAACACACACAATAAATACACAGTACACACGACAACATCGCATACACAATACACACACTGCACACAATACCCACCCACACAGCACCCAATACACACACTACACACAATACACTTACTACACACACTTCACACAATACATACATTGCTCACACACAATGCACACACACGACACACAACAAACGCACATAAACACATACAACACACACGACACACAAAGTTACACACACAACACACACGACAACATCGTACACACATTACGCAGACACAACACATACAACAAACACACACAACACATACACTTGCACACACAATTCAAAAAATATAAAAAATAATATAAAGTTACATAATATATATAAATAAAAAAATTATTTTATTAAAAGTTAATTCAAAATCTTGTTTAATTTTTACTTACCAAATAAATGATTTGAAATTGAATTAAAATATCATAACTTTAAATTTAATTTTATATAATTGTAATTCCAAATTTATTTTATCAAACACATTCTTAAGAAATTTGCAAGAAATTGAACAGTAGAAACACAAACGGAAAAGAACTGCAAAAGGACACGAGCTTTTTACCTCAGGCTTCGTGTTTAAGGCAGCTTCAAATTGTTTGACAACCTCCGGCGGAGATATATGGTCAATCTCAGCTCCAAGTATCGATAATGGGACCTTAACTCCTGATTGAGATATCGGATAACATGATTGCTCGTGTTTGTTTCTTCATACATTCTTATACTAAAACAGAGGCAGGTTACTCTACATTTTAAACTAAATAGTTTTACCCTGAATATCTTCTACCGAGACGAGAGAAGGATGGATCAGCACACCGGCTTGGATATAAGGATACTTTGACAGCTCCACAACCACCTTGGCTGAAACAAGATTATGGTCATGGTCATAAATTCATGAAAGTGAATAAAATATGAAACAGATGTGTAACTGAATAAGCAAAACATAACTAACCTCCCCAGCAGAAGCCGACGGCTCCAATCTTGGTTATCCCTTTGCTTTTCAGAGCTTCAATAACTGGCTTTGCATCTTCAAATCCTTGATCCTATAAAAGTGGAAGTAACGTTACTTAGATAAACTACAATCCCACAAAAACGAAAGCTGATTGATCGATTCTAAAGAGAAAAAGGCTAACTCACAGGTCCATGATTTTAAAGCCATTCAGTAATTGGCTTCTGACCAGGTACATAGGGATCTCCGTGGAGGAAGTCTGGCACCACGGCACAAAATCCAGCAGCCCCAACTTTGTCTGCAAGCTTCCTATATCATTGAAATGCCACATTAATGTCATATGAATTGATATTGTGTCTCAACATCTCAAGTAAAAACAGCATATTATGAACAGAAGCCTGAGAGAACACTGGTCCTATTGACATTACTAACTATAGGCTGATAGCCATGTTATCAGATAAGATTCACTAGCGCATTACAAGTTGATAATTTGTCATAGAGCAAAATCTAGAAAAGTAATTAGTGAGAAGTTCATGAGAGTACCTTAAATTTGGAGCTTCATATCCTGCACATAACAAACCAAATGAGTATCTCAAAACACAAAAATATCAATGCAGGTTTCCTATATAAAATATATGTTAATAGACACAGCAGATAACATCAATTTCACTACTCCAGACGACCTTTTATAACAGAGAGAGAGAGAGAGAGAGAGAGAGAGATGTATCATGCGCTAAAAAGGTTTCTCTTTCAATGATATGTATTAAGTATAAACCATTGTGTTGGAAATTTGGAACTAAACACTTTTGAAATTCCTCTCACCAATTGACATAATAGCACCAACTATTCATGAACCTAATCAATATTTAGAAGCAAAGGTTAAAAATCCCATTGAACAAGGACTAGTACGTTATAGTGCAAAACCATCACTATAATTCAATGAAATATCGAAAAATCAGCCCTAAAACAAGCAAACATTAACATGCGACACACCTCCAATCCTAAATAAAGTAGCAGTAAATCAACACAACCAAAAACAACATTGCAAAGTACATCTTGTTTATTTGCAAGAAAAAACAAAACTGCAATGTGGAATATAGCAAAGCTCAACACAAACATGATTGGAAAAGAAAAAAAAGATAGAAACTTTTACAAGTCCAAAACCAAATATTTGAAGAAGGCAGCGGTTTATTACCAAAAACATCAGAGATCAAAACGACGGCAGCGTTGGAATCAGAAGGGCCAGAAACATAGGAGCTAAGGTCTCCAATTTCTTCAACTTTCCCACTTCCACTGCCCGAGCTTGGAGCGGGTGGATTCTCACAACACTGAGCTCCCGACATTTGATTTCTTCTTGATTCTTCGAATTTTACTGTGCCTGTTGTCGTATCAAGAACTTCAGAAAATAAAATTTATATGGAGAGTATCAGTGAAATAAATGGAAGTTACGGTATATGAGTACTAGGAAGAATGTTCGTCGAAAATTAAATAAATAATAATTGGACGGCAAACGTGGAATGTAAATAAATATAATATAAAAATTAAAGTAGACAAATAAGATGTAAGTGAGAGAATAAGTATTAGCTTTCTTATAAGTCATGGACAGCAATTCTCTTACGTTTGTTGTTTCCTGTCGACTCATTATTTGCATTCATATTTTATTTGAAAAAAATACTAGACGAAAGAGGTTTCCAGATTATATCCGCATCATTGATTGTGACTCGTGAATCATGATGGATATGCTTTTTACTCAAAAAGGCTATATAACATTTTCTTTACAAATAATTATTTGATAGTATTATATATTATTCTTTACAAATTTTTAAGCATCTAATGATAATATTTTTATTTTTTTAAATTTAAGAATAATTTAGTAATTTAATATATCTAGATATATATTTTTCTTTATTTTGATAATAAGATAATAAAATTTTTAGGCAAAAATATAACAATAATTATTTAATGAAAAATAAATAGTGCTAGTTGAAAAAATAATACAAATTTCTAGTATAATTAGCAAAATGCCCCGAATAACTTATAATAAGAAAATTATTAAGATTCTTTTTTCATATGAAAATTGAAAATTTAAGCAAATTGAATGATTACGTATCGCGAATGAAATCGTTCAATTTGCGCGATCACATAAACATTTGATTTTCGAATGAATACAAACTCGTAAAGAAAACTTTGATGTTCAATGCTAATAACGAGTTGTGTCTGCCGACAACTCATCTATAACAATGACACTTACCTTTGATTTCACGTATGAATATGATCTTTTTCATGATTATATTTTTATTGCAACTGTATTAACGGTAAAATAGACCATTGATACAAAAATGGGTATAAATTATATACTGACAGAGGAAAATGATTGTTATTCATCATTGCCACTTTGTTGTATCAGAATAAAAATCATAAAACTGCAGCATTTATGCAATCAGATTTTGCTAGTCTTACCACAAACCGGGGTATGAGCACTCGACCAAGCTTCTCGAGGCTTCACAAAGCTGAATGGGTCGCCATTGAACAAGTCAGGAACCACAACTAAGAAACCTAGAGAGAGAGGTAGAGTTGAGTTTGGACAATCTTTATTAAGAAAATTGAAGATGATGCCGAGGTTCTTTAGCAAGCTGCAATAGTGGCCTACAACTACAGATGGCCCTTAAAAGCCCGATTTCATAGAAATCCCATCATGCTTCAACCACAAGTCTCGTGATGACGTCTCCTTATTTATTAGTTATCAGTGTTTGCTGAATTCTGAATTCTGAATTCTGAATTCTGATGATTTACAAAATAGTGTTGCAAAGTGTTAATATCTAACAAAATGGGTTTGAGAAGCTTTTCAAATAAACTAAACAACGAAGAACTAGGTTTGTGATTGTCATCGTATTCCAGCATCAACTCTGAATTGAGATTTCCATTTTTTGTTTTCAACTTTTGAAGCAGAGGGCTACGCATTTGATGAACTCAATGTGTGTTTGGATTTGTAGTTATAGTAGAATCTTAATTTCGGAGTTACAAGGATAAAATAATAAATTACTAATTATTTTTCTTATTATTTTAGATAAGGGGCTACAGTAAATAAAAATGGGCTAAAATGGGCCTTAGTGGGCTTACGGGCTAGGTTAAACATTTCCTTTGAGCTCAATTATTTATCTTGATTGTAATGAGGAATACTAGCAAAAAATCAATCGTCACTTAGAATCATAAAAAAATAAAAATAAAAAATAAGCCCTCGCCCCATATAGCGCAACTCTTCTTTATATGATCATAAGAAACTAGAAACTAATAAATAATCATGTAAACTTAAATTTTCAAAAACCTTTAGAATCTGACCTAAAATTTTTTCAGAGTCTAAAAGATCACTACTAATTTCTAAAATACTAAAAAATGCTTAAAAAGTTTATAGAAATATAAAGATATCAAGAAAAGTTCAAGTCCTATAATCCTTGAAAAGTAAGTATTAAAAGTTGAATACAAAATAAGAAATAATATATTCAACGAATGAAATAAAGAAAGCAGTATAAAAATGTCAATAATTACATAGAGAGAGAGAGAGAGAGAGAGAGAGGCACCTAGAATACTTGTACAAATCCTTTTCATTTACTCTATTTATTTCTCCTATATTTTTGAAATATATAAAAAAAATTACGAAACGAGACAGAATGTAGAATCACATCTATTGATATTAATTGCCAAAGTAAGGCAGAGAGAATTAACCTTTATAGTTATATGGAAATATTAATAATAAAAAGAAGAACATAAATGTTGCTTGCCTTGGCAGTTGGCAGTATTGATTGAGGTTAGTTGCTCCCATCGAACGTCACCGTTTTACATAAATCTAGTGCGAAATAAAAAATGCCATTTGATTTCAATTTGTTACAATTAATATAAGAAAGGTGTGATGCGATAGCAAGATAGTCAAATCAGTTGAAACCTAAATAAACAAAGATAAAATGTCAATTCGAAATGTAGGACTATCATGCAATCCACAAAGTCTCACCAACTCAGACCTTTTCGTGGGGCAGGTTTGTTTGTAAATTGTATGCTTGTTCTAGTAGATGACCAAAAATGAACATACCACCTAATTTTACTTGGTGATAGTGATATATGTATATCTTCAATATATTGTGGATCCATAACATTTATTATGCATGTTTAGTAGTTAAATCAATAATTAATGTGCTCATGTAAATGATTTTCAAAGTCCACATGTGGGCGTCTGCCTCGGCCGAGTGCCGCAATCCAGGCCCCAAGTCTTCAATCTTCACAAGTAGACTTTGATGGATGAATGCGTTTATTTTGAATGATATGATAGATTGATAAAGATAATTCAAGTTATTATCTACTTCAATCCTATATTTTATTGGTGAGACGTTGAATTCGTGCGTGTGTCGTCGCAAAATTAGAACACGAATCTAGCTCAATCAAGTCATTTGTAGTTCCCTCTTCCCTTA
>JAYDZE010000006.1:93503-105650 GCA_034509125.1 Monilaria moniliformis
ATCGGAGGCTACCCAGCTACAACAACAAAGAACGAAGCTTTTCCTGTTCACGACTCTGCTGCCATTTCATCCGCTACGCTACAGTTAGCTCGAAAGCGAATTCAGTCACCCCAGGGTCTCAATCCTAATAAAGGGATAAAGTGAAGTATGCCATTACTCTCAGCTGTTCACTCTTGATCAAATGGTTTCCGGGGTGGAATTTCCCTTCTTTATTTTATATGGTAGAGCGTAAGCTAGTCTTTGTGGAATCTCCGCTGCAGTTGTTCACGAATCCCTTTCAGGGGTGAAGGAAGAATCCGGTGCTATTGGACTGCCTGAAAGCTTTCCTTGGCACGAACGGGAGAAGAATCAAAGGAATACGGGGCTCAGGGCAAATGAGTTAGGAGTTCAATAAGCCAAGCTGGGTCACGAAGATCTAAGTAAGGAGGGAGTTCTAGTGACTAGCTTGAAGTGGCGAATGCTCTTTCTTCCTATCTGGGAATCATAGCCTAGTCTGACTCATCGAAGAGAGATCCCTACTCTGATTGCTTAAAAGCGAGTTCAGTCACCCGAGGAGAGAGGCAACTCACTAAGCGAAGAAGAAGACGGTGCTTGCTATAGAATACCTTCTTTGAGGAATAAGCCCGGTGTCGTCTAAGCTCTCGGAGAATACCAGGGGAGATCACACTCTTGTTCAAACGAGAATGGCCGTAACTAAGCCCAAAGAAAACAAAGGCGCGAAACGAAGGGATTGGATGATCAGATCAGTGGGCAACCATAGTGGACTTTTTTCGTGGTGTTGTTGACGTTGTTGAAAGCCTCGCTTTTCGGAGCTGCTCCCAGCTTACACTATGGTAGAGGAGGTGCCGTGAAGATCTAGGTGTGTGAGCAGTACGAGCTGAAAGGCTCCCATACTGTTTGGAGGGCAGGGGGCATAGATGCCAAACAAACCTGACCCCTATCTATCGTCGTAGAAGCTGTTCCTAGGAAAGATTATGGTTCTCGGGTATCCAATCAATTAATCCCCTAAACCGGGGGAGCTTAAGCGAAAAGAAAAGAGTAGGGTGAGGGAGAAGCCACTAAATGGAAGGCTTTGCTCGCTCGCTCCAACGCTCGTTTAGTAGAACAGCGAGTGGAGTGCATAAGCCCCTTTAGAGATTAGAGATAGGGGCGAGTACTACACGAGCTCGTAAGTCAAGTACGGAACGAGCCTTGTGAAGCAGAGCACCCTCATCTTGCTTGCTTCTGGCGAAGCTTCTAGCACTAGATAATAGGCATTCTGGTATGGCAGGAATACCACTTTTTAGGTCGACCACTACATAGGAGCGATAGCGAAGCCAAGCCGTATAAAGGCGAGCAGCCCTTATAGCAATAGCAAAGGGCCTACTTATAGCCCTAGCCTTAGAAAAGCGCCCACGGGGAGGAACTTAAGAAGCAGATTAAGGACTTCTTAGCCTCCTTCCGCTCAAACCGAACCAAGCCCCCGCGACACATGGTAGAGAGCCTTCTCGAGGAGCTTCAAGTAGATGAAGCTTCGGACGAAAGAAGGAACGAGATTTCCCGACTTATCTGGGGTATCTTGAACGATCCACACGCAGTGACAGATGGTCAACGGGCGAATGGCATTTCTATAGTATAGGATTCAGTGTTCAAGGGCTCAGTAGGGAATCAGAGTCAGCTTGGCGAGTTCGTTTGCTCTCTTCTTTTACGTAATATCGGGTGTTAGAACGGATTCTCCTTTATTAGCTAGTCGAAGATAGTTCACTTGGAACTTGCATCCTATGAATGAAGTAAGCCAAGCATTGAATGACTTGAGAAGCATGCCTAGCGCTTTCTAAAAGAGTTTTCTTAGATACCGAATCAACTGTCTTAGACTTGACTACAGAGATCGAACTCTCTGGATTGGATCTAAACTTTCTCGAAAGCTTGCTAAAAGTGATTCCGCTTGCAAGTCCAAGATCTGGTCTTCTCTTTCTCTGTCGGCGACTACGCTGCTAGCTTGACTTCCAGCTGCGAGAAATCGAACTCATTGGATTGGCATCTGGATTTGATTCGGATTGTTGTGGGTTCCATTCAAGCTAGAATCACTTTTGGCAATAAAGCCCGGAAGAGGGAGGGGAAGCCATTCAGTCAGTAGGGGTTGGCATTAAACATTAAATAAGCTCGTTGCGGCGAATCTGCTCTTAGTTAGAAAGAATAGGTTGGAACTCTTTAAACATGATACGCTTATTCAGAAAGTACGCATTTCTGGCTCTAAGTCAGCTGGGTTGGATCGAACTAGTTGGTTTGGCAGGAAGCTAATTGCATAAAAGAAGCATTCCACTTTGGGAAAGAGAATAGAAGGAGTCATTATAGGATCCCTCTGTATTGCATTGGGTTCACTGGAGTTTATATAAAGCGATACGCAGAAGAGAGAGAATCCGTCTGTCTTTATAGTTTTATAGTGCGGATGGACTGACCGCATCAAAGCTTTCCGGTTCTATTCCTTTATGATATGAAGAAAGGCTTGTTATCGCCTTCGGTTAGCTCTTTCTACTGCTTTCCTCCGCTTAACACAAAAAACAAGCTCCAAAACCCATTCCGGTGGTGGATTGAAATGGGTTTTTGTATTATCTTATCCTATATAAGGAAAGTGTACATTGAGTCCTAACCAGACCCCGTGTACGGATAGAAAGTAGATTTATCCGATAATTCTTTTTCCCATGCTTTCTGTTGGTCAACAACCAACCGCAGCTCTCATTTATTTTTTCACAGGATCTTTCTGGGATCAATTGAAACAATCAAAGTTAATATGGCTACATCTGGAATGGCTTGTATGGATTCCAATAGTCGAATACTATATAATTTGTTGGCTGTAGTCTTTAAATTCTGTTGTAGTATGTAGGAATTTTTCTAAGGTTCTATAGATGCATATGCTCTCACTTTCTCATATTTACAGTACTGTGTGTCTTACATCCTATTAGGAATTTAGGGAATAGAAATATTCCAACTACTAATTTTTTCTTTTCCCTCCGTTTTCTTTTCCTTTGATTGCAGGTTTTGATGCACACACACTCGCAGTGAAAAGATACGTGGCCGTATCTTGGGCTTGAGAATAATTAAATATCTCGTGGAGAACTTGAAAGAAGAGTATCTCGTATTTTTGCCGGAAACTATTCCCTTCCTTAGTGAATTGCTTGAAGATGTGGAGCTACCTGTCAAATCTCTTGCACAAGAAATTCTCAAGGCAATGGAATCTATGAGTGGCGAAAGCCTTCGAGAGTATCTTTGATATATATGCTGGTTAATACGATCATTAACTCGACTAAGTACTCGAGTAAAATATCAAAGCAATTTAAGATCCTTTAGTGTGATGAAAAAAGTTCAACATCTATGTATAGCTTTTAATTTTCATGTATGTTTATAGATACTTTCATTTGAAGTTGGAGCACGAGCAGAATGTCAGGATGTCCCATTTTTGTACTAACATTTCTTCCAACAATGTTAAAGTTGTTAAAATTTTGAACCTTTTCTAGTTTGCTGCCTGTTAGTTTTGAATGGTTAGTGCTGTTAGAATGTGTTACGCTTGTTCGACGTGGGATGTAGGTGGAACTAGGGATGGCAATGGGCTGTGTTCCTTCCATTACAAAAGTAATTTTACTAATTATATCTGCTATTTATTCATTTTAATTCATTTTAATATTTAAATAATCAAATATGAGTCCTTATAATTAAAGGGTATTGTCCCAAAAAAAGTTGAACCAGTGGTGTCCACGGTTTTGGAACTGCCGGTTTCGGTTATGGGGTACCTAGAACCGAACCGTGGGGTGAAATGTCGGTTCGGTTTGGAGATGAAAATCGGCGATTCCGGTTCCGGTTCCAGATTGGTCGGTTTTTGGACGGTTTGTGACAGTTGCGGTTCTGATTTTTTTTTGTTTTGTTTTATTTTGGATAGTTAGTGCTCTGATACCATGTTGGAAACTATAATTGGAATGTGGAAAATAAAACACGGGTACCATGTTGGAAATCAGAAATGGAATGCGGAAAATAAAAAGTACCCATGTTGGAAACCAAAATTGGAATGCGGAAAATAAAAACAGAAAATAAAACACATGAGTAACTAAAAGACTATATTGTATTACACTAAATTAATTTATTTTACTACACTCAACTTTTTATTATAAAGTTTATTAAATATTCCTAATTATATTCAAATTCTAAAAGATAATATCATTAATAATTAAAAATAAATTTTTAAAAATAAAATCTATTCTTCTGATCTTGACTTGATTCTTTTTTAATTCTAGTCTTAATATTCTCTTTATTCCAACACAAACTATATTTTCATGTACCCATTGCCAAGGAGGCAGGGGGCCAACTTTTAATGGAAAAACTCCCTATAAATGAGCCTCTCAATGCCAAATATTTTGATGTATGCAAAATATCTGTATTGCCAGTGGACCTTTAAGTTAAATTTGACTCGAATTTTTTAGAGAGGAGAAATTTTAGACCACTGGCATTTTGATGTAGTATGTCAATAGATGCTCGAAGTAAATATTGAGAAGAAGCCTGAAATTTGTGCAGCACTAATGATGACGTTGCTTACATGTTATAAATTTGGTTGATTCTGTACAGAAATAAAGTGTTTAATTTATTTGCACCCTGTTGTTTTGAATTTTGGTTGATCTCACTAAGGAATAAGGATGGACCAGTTGGAAATAGGCATGGTTAGATCACATTGCATGAAATTTCCATGCTACACTCCATGATTGATCTGTTATTGGTTGTATTGGTATATGTGATTACTGATGGCTTTAGTTACGCGTAATGTGATAAAAGCCTCTTTAGTCCTATATCAGTGCAGTTAATTGCATGATTGTTTTAAAGGATACTTCTACATATAAAAACAAAATTGAGCTCATTCAGGTAGTACACATTCATTCGGTGTCATGTGTTGCCCAAGTAGAAGATTGTTAGAAAAATTAATATGGGCTAACACATGTCAAATTAAATGTGTATGGCTATTATTAAAGAGGCCCGATTAAAGTGATCAATTAGGGATTAAAGTTATGGGTCTAAGGAGTATTAAATAAATTATGGGTTTTAGAGTGTAGATACCATAAAGTGATTTTCAATTTGTTGAGAGATCAATTTGAAAATAAAAGAACTTATTGTTATAAATTGGGTTATGGTCCCCAAACGCCAGTTCTGTATTCTCTCTACAGAAGGTTTGCAAAAGGGGTGAATTCAGGTACGCTTCCGTATTCAAGTTTATGTTTATCTCGGATAATCATCGTAGAAAATTCAAATTTATTCCAACATTTTGAGCAACTACTTGCTCCACGGAAGATAAGAGTTGATTGTGGTAAAAGGAAAAAACAACTTGATTAATATTTTTGCCTGTCTTCTACACTTCTTTCTGCTATCATATATAGTGAACAAAAACCACAACTAATTCTATCTTCTATAATGCATATGTGAACATTAACAGACTCCACAAATAAAGGAAACCCTAACAACTAATTCTTCACACATAATCCTTCAGCCATAGTGGCTTCTTAGTGGTGCGGGTGGGACGTGCGGCTGCGGCTGTCAACACAGGAGCTGCTACATCGTGGGCTTGGGAGTTGGGCTGCATGCTGGCTTGTTGTTGTATGGGCTGTGAGGGCAGATCCATAACAACACACCTTATAATTTGAATATGGTGTATTTAGTATGTGATCCGTGTTGTTGGATTAGGTTCCTCCTGCTGAAGTAGAAAACCTGCTGCTTTCCCACTCTTGTATAGTGGATCTGCTGTAATACCGTAAGTGTCATGTACGAGTGTCATATCCTAGGTGTTTGAGTAGTGAAGCATAACGTGGTAGTTTTGATTATGGATACGAATAAATATATGTTACAGTTATCCTGATGAAGAAGCTGGTGAAGTACCCTTAGCCTTTGTTGTCCAAGCTCCCCATAGCAACCTTGATGAGCGCCAAGGAACACAGGTGCCTCTCTCTCTCTCTCTCTCTCTCTCTCTCTCTCTATTTCTCTCTATCTCTCCAAATATAAAATTGTCATTTCTCTCCACCTGAATTTAAAGGTAGCTCCGTACAAGAAAATAAGGCGTGTGTGGCATTGAGAAGACATTGAGAAAAGAATTGAATGTTTCCCTCCCAATGTAAAGCTTTAATTTCCGAAATATTCTTCATTGATTCAGTCTGTTTTTACTGCTGCTCATCTGCTTAAGCTTTCATCGTTTCTGTACGAACAACACGATTTAGATTTGTATTTATCTCCTTTTTCCCTTATAATCTTTACCACTATTGGATATAGTATAGATGTGAATTCTTTATATTGGTCTGCCTGTATAAACTAATCACTATGCCTCCTATGAAATCGATTAGTCGAGTGGCCACTAGGAATAAAATTGTACTATTGACTGAAACTTTTACCAAGAAATTGTAAGGTAGCCGTATATATAAGAATTCAAATATTTGTCCAACTAACTCCATATTTTCTCAAGCAGATTTCCCAACTAATCTGAAGATTATTGAACTATAGTTGCTTTCTAAGTGATTTAGCTTCCAACCTCCCTTCTTGGACAATATATCTTCGTGCCATTACTCACACCAAAGTATAGCATCTACTAGGGCTGATTAATCGGTCGGTTCGGTTAATAACCGAACCAATTTGTCGGTTAACCGACTAAGAATTGGAAGAAAATGGTAACCGAAACCGATTTGGAGTCGGTTAGGCTTCTAACCAATCGGTTATAACCGATCGGTTAATCGATTAACTGAAAATAACCGAAATAAATTTTAAACTAATTTTAATTCTTGTTATTTCAAATTCCTATGTACTTTGAATTCGTAGGATTAAAAATAATTTGCTCTAGAGTTTTCATACTTTTGTAATAACACTTTCTCCCTTCCTTAGCTCTCCATAATCGATGTGGGATGAGAACATGCATAATGCAAAAGCAAAAATGGCTTTTATAACAACACATTCTTCTTCTCTTACCTCTCCACAACCGATGTGGGATGAGGTGTGATTTTATATTAATCGGGTTTTTTTTCGGTTAATCAGTTTAACCGATCGGTTATTGGTTATAACCGATAACCGATCCCGCTACAAACTAGGAACCGAAACCGATAATTTCGGTTATCGGTTAACCAATAACCGACTAACCATTTTACCACCCCTAGCATCTACCCTTTGCCGCTAGACAAGTTGAACTTATTATGGTCCTTAATGTTTAAAATATGTAGCCTTGGCTTGCAAACAACAAAATTGAAACTATTGCCAAACGTGTGAATTTTTCATTCACTTGCGCATTTCTAAAGTTAGAACTATTTTTCCCTACAAATTTGTGATAATTGCAGATAAGTATCACGCTCAAGAACTGTCTATCCGAGCAAGTGAAAGAGAATAATCTTACCCAACATCTTTCATCAAGTAATACCAAAATAAATGGTGCTCGTTTGTGCCTATAATAAACAAACAAAAACTAATGATCTCAGCTTTACAAAGACTTCCATTCCCAGCTTCTCTCATAACAAAATGAAAGATTTTTCTCCTATCCAAAACTCTCAAGTCACTGGAAGGGCCATGTTTTTGAGTTTCTCCTTCCTCATATGTTGAATTTAGAAGGAACGGTATCAAAATCATCATAATCAAATCTCTGCCGCTCCCTCCCAACCTGAATAGGCAAAACGGCCAAATAAACAGATGTAGTTTGGTATTGAGAAATCAAAAGAATCTAACTTTGCTGCAGCTGTTACATATTTACAAGTGTCTTGTGCAACATAAAAAGAACCGAATTCGTACCTTTCCAAGGTAAGAAGGGTCGCACGACATAACTTCATTCATGGTCGTTAGTTTCTTCGAGAGCATCATAATCCTGAAACAGAGTTCAACGGCAGACATCAGATCTGGAGGTGATGTGAACACATTTTTACCAATTCATTCATGTCCTACAATCTAGCAGATGGAACTGTTTATCTGATAAACTTTCTACACAAATATGCAGCATTCACATGCTATCAGTTTAGACTCTAAGATCCAGAAAAGCAGCAAATTTTAGAAGATATCCTTAATAGCCAGCAAATTCAAAAGGATTGTGTACTTTCTTGCCACATGATTTTATGAAAAGATACATACCTCTGGATTGAGAAGTCAAGGCGTTCAATCATCTCACAGGTTTTGTATTGCTCGGGGTCCTCAAGGAATCTAACCATTCCATCCTTCTGGTTGATTGTAGCATAAATGTCACCTTCTTGAATCTATTTCCAGAGATAAATAATAACATGAGATCAAACCAATAATTTTCAGTGCATTATCAAACAAAGTGAGTGAGTCATGCTTAAAACTTACCATTTGAAGAACATGCATCTCTGCATCTTTTGGGCTATTCAATTGAACTGTATTTGCTATGTCTTGGAGGGAGAGAGTCAGGTATGTCTGAGTCAACCTCTGAATATTGTGTTTATACATTGATGACACCACTTGCTTCACCAACCCAAGATTATTGTCCTGGGAGTTGAAGAAAATCTTGCATCAGACTCAGAATGGAAGCACCAGAGTGAAGAACTTCAATGCAATTTATGAATTTCAATGCAATGGAAAAGGCTTACACTTTCAAACTTGTCCTTGTTTATCTGCACATACTTCTCAACCTCTGATACTTTACCGGTACTATAGCTATTTACCAACTCAAGGTAAGACTGCTCATAAAACAAAATTACACAAATGAGTGAACTTAACAACTGAAAGTTAAGCGAGAAAACAAAATATGAAATATGCACAAGGAACTTATATTATTAAAAAAGAGCTCATAAGAATGACAGCAATAACAGAGACTGGAAAATAAAATTGACCCAAAAAGAGCTCCAGATACAAAAACCCCGAAGTCCCATTGCTTGGAGAAAATTGACAAAGCAAATCATGTTAATCCCAGATCATAAATATTTGAACTAACCTACCAGGACAAGCTGAAGCCTGATTTGTGCTAGACTGCTAGTTGGTTCAAATTCTAAGTCAAGGAATTACTCATGGCTCAGATAACTGTATTGATCTCTGTTGGCTTTAATGAGCGTTGGTGTCATGTAGTAATCATTCTTTATTTGGGCACAAGTCATGCAGTAATCCTTGATTGCAGAAGATTCCAAGTTCATCAAATCCAGAAAAATATGCCTCCATGCTTTAGACATTAGAATTTTCAGAATAGGGCATCGACATGAATGTGCATGCAATAATAAACTAAATGCTTTTAACCAAGTAAAGGATAGCAAACACCAAATGAATCGAACATCTGATGCCCTGGCCCTACCGCCCTAGTAATAAAGTATAACTGATTTCCTGAAAAATACCTGAGAGAAATTCTTCAGATTCCTTTGAGCAGCTGATGAAGTATACTTGGGAAAACTAGTAGCAAACTGACATCAGAATCAAATACATGGATGCAAATAAGCTTAGGCATTTTCACAGGCTGAAAACAGATATGCCAAAGATAGTTTCTCAAAGAAGGCACTCAGCAAAAATCAAGAGCTAGAGCTATCAACAACTGAAGGGAAATATATACAAGAAAGATTCTTCAAAATAGTCCAAATGCGGATTATTGAGAATATGAGACTTTCTACACTGTAAAAATCGCATGTAAGAGTTCATCAAGTACTGTTCATCAAATTCTAGCCTAAAATGGAAACTCAGGTTGCAAATTGTAACCAAAAAAAGTTATGACAGCAAAGATAAAAACTATCATAGTTTCAGTAGCAAAGTGTATTTTCCCTAATATGGTTGCCCAAAACAAAATTAAAAATTAAAAATATTAATAATAATAATAAATATAAATAAAAACAAAGGTACAAGTATAAATTTACATCATGCTTCCTACATACCTGTCCAAGATGAATGAGAGAAACTAGAATATATTTTTTGTATGCTTCAACTGCTATAGCACTTATAATGGGCATAGGTGCTGTTACAACCTAAAACAAAGATCAAATAATCAAAGTTAAGGACGATGTTATAACATAAATAAGAATCTAGCAAAAATTAAATTCTAAGGTAATAATCATCAGAATGTACATACATTGTGTAAGAGCTCTAAGGCTTTGCGAAACTGCTTTTGTCCTATGCAAATCATACCCCTAAATCCCAACAATCAAATAATGTATCAGTAAGCTTTATGTCAATCTTCATTAAGCTTTAGAAAAAGAGAAAAACGAAAAGAAAAGGAGACAACTTACCCATAATAACAATACAGAAAAAGATCACGAGGCTGATCAACCTCAAAGAGGTCATCTTCCAAGACAGTAAGGCCAGTTTTATAGCACTTCGACAGCAAACACAGAAGCAGAAAGTCAGGATGTAAAGTTGTCAGCTGTTCGGTTGATGACTGAAGCTTGTGAATGGAAGTCAGCAATGGAGCCACACCACGCATGGGATCTTCAAGCAACAAGACTTGTTCCTTTAACCTTTTACAGATAGATATGACTGCAAGCCAAGAAACCACCAAAATCTCAAAAAGTCAGTAAGAAAACATCGAAATATAAGAGTAGTCTACAGAGAAAAAGGCTACATTTCTCAGGCGCCAAACGGATTTGATCTGCAGCACACACATTGATGAACCTGGCTACAGAAAGAACGAGCTCATTTGCTTGATCTTTTGATATTGGAGCAGATGTGCAGGCCTCCCTAATACAAAATAATTCAAGAAAAAAACATTATAATAAACAATATATACAACTACCTCAATGGGAATTCCTTATACATAGGATAACATGCATTCGTTCCATTTTCCCAGCTTAACATACTGGTAAACCAAACAGCTAGTAGAAATTAGAAAACCGATTCTGAGCAAATAACCCGTGCACGAAACAACTGAACGTATAACGCAATAAACAAAGCCAAAATTTCTTCAAATAATCACGCGATTACAGAAATGAGTACGAAATCTCCATCGACATATAAACCCTAGTTCACAAATTCCACGGAATTCTCAACAAATTAAAATATTAACAACATGCATGAAACTTAAGTTGTTGCCGTATATATGAGTGTAATTAGAGCAGGAATGCTCACAAGATGTAGAGATAGCCAAGAGAGTGAACGGAAGGGTCGAGTTCGGTGAGCAGAGGAGCAAGGCGAGTGGACTCGGTGCGGAGCAAATCATCGCACTGTTTCAAGTAGCTGCGTAGCTGAGTCAACTCGCCGATGTTGCCGGACAGCCCTTGGATTTGAGCAACCAGCGATTCTACTGAATTCATGTTCAGATTCATCAACTCAAATCTTCTCTCCCCTTGGTTTATGTAACGAGCTCTTTTTTAGCCAATTATTATTATTATCAAAATTAAGAAGAATCCATCCAAAAAATTGAACGTGCACGTTACTTTATGTTGGTCTTGGGCCGCTTTCTATTTTATACTGGGCCTATTGGGCGGGCCGGTTTTTGAGTTACCCATGTATGATATTTTCCGAAGGGTGGCACTCCCGTGCGTTCTCGCGGACAGGCGCGCGAGTCAAACCCTGCCTAATCCAGATCATTTTTTTAATTTATTTTTATTAAAAGTAATTATTGTTCTTGTAACAATTATTTTTTATTAAAAAAAAAAGTGTTATTTTTTAATTAAGACATTTTAATTCATAAAAATAATTATTTTTATTCTTAAAATAGTTAATTTTAATAAAGTAATTTTTAATCATAAAAATAATAACTTTTAATAAAGTAACTTTTATATATAAATATAGTAGTTTTTTTGGAGCTCGTGAAATGAGAAATAACAAGATCAACCAGCCAAGGTAGGAAATTCTGTTTCCCCAATTGGACTAGAGGTTTGCGAAGAGAACTGCGCTAAATGGAGCACATCTGATTTTTTAATTACAGATAACAGGATCACTGCTATTTCAAGAGAGCGGATCAAAATTCACAGTTTTTATGTTTTTTCTTTTTTTTTTTGGGGGGGGGGGGGGTGTTTAAATAATCTGACATGTGATAAAAAAAAAGCCTTCTTTTGGTTTGTTTTTAGTTTTCTTTTTTGTATTGAATTCAAGAAAACTTTTTCAAATGCAATCTCTTCTATAAATAGTAATAACTCGGAGTCTCGGACCATGTAATGGCTCTTTTTTAATGCGTGCAATAATTATCCACTCTCAAACTTTGGTGCCATACATTTCTTTTAGGGGGGGGGGGGGGGGGGGCGGGGG
>JAYDZE010000006.1:122602-136091 GCA_034509125.1 Monilaria moniliformis
ATTTGATTCGATGGAGAGATAAACCCGTGGCGCTTTCTATTGTGCAAGCAAGATTGGTTGGATTAGCCCATTTTTCTGTAGGTTATATATTCACTTATGCAGCTTTCTTGATTGCCTCTACGTCGGGAAAATTTGGCTAATTTTTGAATGTGTTATATTCGCGATAATCTCATTTTTTTCGACGGAGAGAAGGCCTGCCTTCTTATATTTCTACATCTAGGATTCGACTTGTATCATGGATACTAATAGGACCTGAACCATTATGGCAAGGAAAAGTTTGATTCAGAGGGAGAAGAAGAGGCAAAAATTGGAACAGAAATATCATTTGATTCGTCGATCCTCAAAAAAAGAAATAAGTCAAGTTCCGTCATTAAGTGACAAATGGGAAATTTATGGAAAGTTACAATCCCCACCACGGAATAGTGCACCTACACGCCTGCATCGCCGTTGTTTTTCGACCGGAAGACCGAGAGCTAACTATCGAGACTTTGGACTATCCGGACACATACTTCGTGAAATGGTTCATGCATGTTTGGTGCCAGGAGCAACAAGATCGAGTTGGTAAGGATTAACCTTTCATTTCTATAGTCGATGATCATAAATGGCCTCTTTACCATTCTGTATAAATGTACTATTCTATTTGTACAGATATGGTAGAGGGGCACATTCAATCCTTCTTTGTCTATTAGTTTTGACTTCTTCTCTTCAGCGCGGGGTAGAGCAGTTTGGTAGCTCGCAAGGCTCATAACCTTGAGGTCACGGGTTCAAATCCTGTCTCCGCAACATCTTTTTTTTATCCAAAAATTTTTTGGCTCTGTTAACTAGGACCCTTTTGGGGGGGTAGGAAGGGGAAAAAAGAGGGGATAGACTCACTACACTATCACGACTAACTATACCCAATCCTTTAGCATATTAAAAAAATTACTTTATATTGGGCGGATAGCGGGAATCGAACCCGCATCTTCTCCTTGGCAAAGAGAAATTTTACCATTCGACCGCTACTCACGGAGAACCTATAATTTGTAAGAGTGACTTATGGCAGTTAATATTTTTTCCATTCTGACAAGGACACTCATCATTGCTGCAGAAGCTGGAGCACTTTCCATATATGACCTGAGAGCATTTCAACCAAGATGAGCACCATAACAATAACTAAATCCTTATGAGCCACTAGTGTGGGGTAGCACAAAGGAAGAAAGATCAATCCAATCTTGGTGAAAGGATTTTACCCATCTCCCATCAACTAAACCATCCAACACCATAGCTCCAAGTTCCAAAATATGTAAATAAACCTAAGAAAGGACAAGAGAAGAATAACCAATAATCTGCAGACAAGAATGAGAAACGGCAACAGAAAGTCAATCTTCTAGGAGTTCCCTCTGTCCTGCACGCATGACATATAACAACAGGATCTCTTTAAAGCATAGAATGCCGGAAAGAAAAAAAGCAAGGAACACGTCTAATTGTTTTTTACTAACAATCGTAAGCATGGGTACAATCCGGAGGCAGACTCAATTGCATTCTCAAAATATCTCCATCAACCCAATATCCTGTAAATATAGTAGCAAACATATAATGCTAGTGTTGCATCCGACGAGCAGCATTACAAATAATGTGCACCAGAGCCACAAATTTGCCGCATTAAATTCCACCAATATATAATATGAAAAATATGAAACCAATTACCTTAAATACCACTTGCAGCTCAGTTTTGAAAAAGAACCTTTAGTATAAACATTACAGATACAGAAAAAAGGCAACACGTGGGCCTTTAAGGTGACAGTGGAAAATTTGATCCATAAAGTTTGCCCAACCAAGACAAATAAAATGAAATAAATGACACCAAGGAAAGTTCTTCAACTCGGGGGATCAAGCACAAAAGAATGTGATCAACGTAACAACGCTATACCTATGGGGAAAGTGAGATGTACCACTAAAGTACTCTTTCTTTACTGTTACCTGTCTGTAGAACAAACATGCACTACATTTTAATTTCATTATTAAGAGACAACATAGCATCCAAAATAAAGGAATCACCAAATGAATATTCTAAACCACAAGAGCTCTCAGCTGGGATAGAAAATTCACATTTGTAAAATGAAATTCTCTTTGGGTCATATACAGATTACAGAATACATAACTTGAATGTAGAACCACAACACTGTAATAACCCTTGAGACTGCCTATACATAAAGTTTGAAGCAACCTTTCCAGTTATGAGAAATAAGTTATTGGTTGAGATGTGGCAATGTATTCCAAGTTAGATCATTATCTGAAGTAATCCATAGCAATATTTACATTCATCTTAAACTTTTAGGATGCAATATCTTAGGATGGTGACAAGATATATGTTTACATTATCCAGAGCTTATATAGCTAGATAGATCATTTTCTGCCAAGGAAAGAATTATAAAGATGGGAAATGCCCTACCTTTGACTGCAGATATCAAGCTTATAAACCAGCATCTCCTAGCATCAAGTCCTTACATCTATATATCCTCGCTAGTACAGAATGTGACGCTGCTTAACTCAATTAGAAAAGCTTTGATGTTACAACCTTGTAGTGTTTACACCTCAGCAATATGTTCCTGAGAAAATGGACATAACTAATACACCACAACAAGAGTCAACAAAAGAAGCCCTAGCAATATCACCTACACCTGATTTCCCTAGTCCCCAACGGGGGAGAGAGAGAGAGAGAGAGAGAGAGAGAGATGGCAGCCCAAATACGTGGCCTCACACTAGGCTAGCTTGCCTCAGAAGTCAGAAGTAACAGGGAGGATAGCAATCCTTAATGAGAAAATTTATCAGAAGACTTTTCCAATGCCTTCTTCCTTTTGGACATAATTACATAAATCACATTTTCCAGATTTCAGGTTCACGAATGTGTAGCTCACAGAAGACCCCATGACATGCCATTTTAAAACACAAGTCAATGCAGTTTATTAATGTATCTCTTGCTTAATTAATGAACATGCTAAGTCAGTGACCACATGCCCATGGGAAATTATAGCAAGAAGCATGTATTGAAAAGGCTCCCAAAGAGAACGTGTCACAGACATGGCGAGACTCATTTTAGCAATGGAAGATAAATGCAGAAGATGGTCAATTGCCAGTGCTAGACGCCAAGCAATAAAGCACAGACATTTAGAGCGAAAAGAAAATTTAAAACCTTCCCAGGCCCCAGGATTTTTCTAATCATTTGCATGACAATAAAAATGCAAATTTAAGTTCACAATGACTGAAAGACACTAATGCCATTATCTTTATTTCAAACTTGCATGACGAACCAATTTGGAACACTAATATTTCATCCATCATTTGTAAAATTCTACAAAAGCCCAGGTTCCCTTCTATTAAGGTATGTCAGGCCATCTTGCTCATTAGGTTAGCCAAGTAGCTAAAAGCGTGTTAGGCAGTAAGCACAAGATCTAGAGAGAAAAAAATACAGGTAGAGTTTGCCCAGAGTTTATGAAAGATTCCTTGTCTAATAAAATGCATGTTTATGTCATATTTGACTAGTGAAGCACTATGATTTTCCCAAAGCGCATGTAAACTTACAAACCAAATAAGCGAAAGCATGATCTTCGCATTATGCTTGGCTGTTGCAGCATGCAACATACTTCTTGGCTCCTAGCTGTATTGTCATTCATTGTAACGATATCATCATTATTTTTATGGAATGGAATTAGCTATTTCTTTATCAGTTAACTCCATGAATGCTTGCTAGTCATTTAGCTACACTGCTATAAGTTTAAAATGTTTCTTTTTAGGCATTTAGCTGTATGATAAGTGCTCATATGGATTAATATAGCCACAAATATCGAGTTATACGAAGTGGCACCTTTAAATTGTGAAACTACCATGAAATTATATAAAACAACTGCAATCCTAAGAGCACAAGCTTGTCGATTTTGAATCACTATGTTAACAGCGTACGAACCACAGCATAGATTCCGGAACTGAATATTATTGAGCCAAGTATTTGAATGTCTGGGAAGTACCATTTAACAGGGTTACAAATGGCCTTAAAGTTCTCCATATTACACTTTGGAAAAATAAAATATTTTCAGCCTCCTTAGAACCAGTGCAATCCATGAAAAACCGCCATAAAAATTTACATTACAATCAAGAAGCAGACACAGGTAAACAACTAAGCATTACATGCATGTAATATCATCAGCTCTTGCAAATTGCAATGGCAATGCAGTCGAGAAAAGGCAGTAATAAGCATGTTCAAATTGACCAAGAAGGGTGTAGAATTTACCCATAGCTGACGTAAATTGCCTACGAAAGCGTGGCCCAGTGCGTTACGAACAAATTTAGAATCCCTCCATCTCTCCCTCGTTCAGTCATCTTCATCAAACTTGATCTCACGCAATCGCCTCATGTTTTAAACATGAACCCAGCGATTTTGCAAGCCTGGCTGCGTGCGCCACCTTCTCGCTAACGTGTGCCGCCAGCGATTGAGCAAAACCCTAGCCACCACTTGCGCATGCTATGGCAAAACACCATTAATACAATCAATCAGTTTAAATAATGCGCAATTCAAAACTAACAAATTACACGAGATTTGGGCGGATATAATGATTTATAGATAATATACTGATTCCATTTCAGAACAGATTTTAGTCAGTGAGAACTGAATAAAATGAAGAAAGAACCCTAAAAATGCGAAATTAAGGGGGAAAAAAGAAAAAGAATCCGTTCTATCATACTCTGAGGGCATAAAAAGCAAGCAACTCTACACCCATAGAAAGAGACCAAGGTAAATTTACAATACTATCCCTACAAACAAACATCTTTTTCCCAACTACCCCTGTCCCCGGTCTCTACTTCTTCCCCTTCTTCGCCGCTGCAGTCTTCTTCGCCGGAGATTTCACCGTCTTTGGCTTGACGCTCTTCGCCGGAGCCTTCTTCACTGGGGCCGCCTTCTTCACCGCCGGAGCTTTCTTAGCAGCCGCCGCTGCCGCCTTCCTGGGAGTTGACCTGGTGGAAGTCCTGGCCGCTTTGGCTGGCGGTTTCTTCTCAGCCTTAGGTTTCTCTGGCGCCTTCCTCTTCGGCGCTGCCTTCGCCTTCGCAGGAACTACAGCTTTTGGCTTCGCAACAGGTTTGGCTTTCGCAGCAGGCTTGGCTTTCGCAGCCGGCTTGGCCTTCGTCGCAGATGCCGTCCTCGTTTTGGCAGGAGCAGCTTTAGCCTTCGGCTTGGGTTTCGCTGTAACAGTCTTCTTCCCCTTCGCAGCAGCAGTCTTCGGCGCCGCCTTAGGCTTCGCAGGAGGAGGAGCCTTCTTCTTAGCAGGCGCGGCGGCGGTTCTGGAAGCACGAGCCGACGGCAGCTTGTACGAGCTCTTCACCTTCACAAGCTTATCATTCGCGACGAGTTTCCTCAACTGAACCAGCAAGATCTTCCTGAAATTCGACGGCAGAGTCTTCTCCTTCTCCTCAATGAACTTCTGAATCGCATATTGGCTCGATCCAGTTTTCTCCTTCAACGTCACGATCGCCTCCTGAACCATCTGCATGCACAACCGAGGAGAATTCAGATCTTACATTCCGAGAACCACAATTCAAACCAAAACATATAAAATGAGAAATTCAATTTATTTAATACCTCGAAGTAGGGCGGGTGAGTAGGCGCGTTGCGCTTCCTCGGCGCTGGCACCTTCTTCTCCTTGGGGGCGGCTGCCTTCCTCGTTTTGCTGGATTTAGGAGGCGGAATGTCCTCCTTGGCAGCCTCCTCGACGGCTGGCTGCTCCGCCTCAGTCTCGATGTGGACAACTGGCTCCTCGGTGGTGGCCATGGGAATTTCTCTTCGGAAAGCTAGGTATTAGGGCTAGGGTTGAGGAAATTGAGGGGATTGAGCTGCAGATCTATGCTGTAAAGCTATGAAATCCCAAAATCGAATGAGAGTTTGGTGCGAGTCTGAAGGGGAAAAATGGGCGGATTTAAATAGTGGCCTAATATCTAGAAGACGCAAGCTGATTGGTCGAGAGGCAGCCGACGCGGATTCAGAGGGTTGAGAAATTTTGAATTTGGGCCGTGCGATGCGATCTAATCTACGGCTGCCGCGTTGGGTGAGTATGACGGATTGTAAAAGCATTAGGAAAGTTGGCTGTTTTAGGGGCTTGGGGTGTGTTTCTATGCTTGATTAATTTGGGGATAACTCAAGCTAGGGCTTTTGGATTTTTATGATTCTTGATTTATTTTGTAGGGAACTTCGTAAGGTTTCGGGGAAATGTTCATTTGTGCGTTGAGGGTCTAGGGTTTGGGAGGTATTGCGCTCAAAAGGTAAAATGGTCGAGACAAGTGTTTTCACGGAGCGTGTCGCGGTTTCTGAGGATTATGTATTAATGCTTGGGATGAAATGCTAATTTTGATGATGGATGCTGTTCTTGGTTAATGTGGGAGTATGTAGAAACAAGAATTGCCTGAATCCGTTGAGATTTGATTGGGGAAATGTTGCTTTGAATTCAATGGAAGTTGAACACATTCATAGCTAGTCTATTGTGAGTAGTCTTAACCCATGTAATATAAGTTTTTGTCATAAAATCATCTTATATTAGGATTTCCTCATTGAGTAATTCTCTATGGATTAACAACAGGAGTTAGTATGTCCTGTAATCAAAAATCAAAATATAAAAAATTGCGAAAAAGAAAATTCGTCGAGCATATTTTGCGCCGTCGTGATCTACGGCGATAATCGGTCCAAAAAATGTGACTATCTCGCCGGAAACCATTTACATATTGCGTTTAACTCATATTTTTTGTAGGGGCTTTAATTTGACACTATCTTTAATTGTCAACAACTCTATTTTCATCCAAATATGCTACAAAAACACCTAATTAATTGCATCTATATTATATTATCATTATTATGCACAGTGCGTATGCTTCTATTCTAGCACACCATTATACATTATATAGAACTAATTCACGTATTAAATTTCTCATAATGAAAAGAAAAGAAAAGAAAACATTACACTCTGCATAATATTTGTCTATATTTTCAAATTTCTAAGAATTATAACTTAGTATCGATTTTTTTTAGAAAAGATAATGGACAAACTTGTCTAAAACTTGTTACTAACTCATCATGTTGTCGGGTAAGTCAAAGCTTCACCTATTTGCACTTCAAATTACATGGTAAATCAACGTATGAATCAAAAATCACAATATTAATCTTTTGTTGAAGGAAAAAACGTACAATTACTCGTTTGCTGATATACACATAAGCACTAGCTAGGTAAGACTTGAGTAGATTAGTGCAATAACCACAAATGTTGTTTAAATACTTTGGTTGAAAATTCCAACCTCACTCACCATCACCTAATAGCATATAACGCTCCAGAAATTTTTGCTTTTGCTTTCTCCCTTCATAATATAGTATATAATTTTGTGAAGCGATATATAATTTATTATTAGCTTCGAGTTATAAAATGAAGAAAATTTCACGTAAAAAACTAATATCGTCATAGCCACAGAACAAACTTAGATAATCCGAGTATTTTTACCCAAGTTTCATCCGCATTATATTAAAAAAAAATTGAAAATTAATTTGCAAAACTCATTATTCATGTTTCTAGCAATGTAATTGATTTATGTGTTTGCTTTCCATTAATTGTTCCTAATCGTGATATCAATCTGCAGTGAAAATAGTATCCAAGGGTGGTTGCGTTTAAAACTTGGGAAGCTATATAATATCATACGTTGGCTTGTTGTAATTTTTTCCTTACATGTTGCATTATTGGCTAGGTGTAGGTGCGCAGCATGCGACAACTTTAACGAAATTTGTAGTCATCATCTTGATCATAACTTATGTACCTAAATTAATACTAGTATAAATTTCATCTGTATGTTGCAAAAATTAATTGGATGAGCAATACAATATGAGAGAAATAAGCTATATATACAACCAAAATAGAGTCCAAACAAGAGCTTTCGAAATCAACAATATACATGACGCAAAAATCAAGAATATACATGACCCAAACGCAAATTCAAGAATCGGGTCTTATATATTAAAATCTCTCAAATGAAAATTAATTTAATGGGAATTCAATATTGTAGAAAAAAAAATGCTCGTCCAAACAACAACATGAGGAAAAAACTAGAAACAAAAATATCATTGAAAACATGTCTCTCAATGGTCGGAATCATAAGTTTTTTTTATTGAAATGTGATCCAACGTGTACACTAATAGAATTATATACTGTTTTATAAATAATAGTAAAATTAAATCGACCTTATTGTATATTAAACTTAACTTTTAAATTATTTCAACAATATCTCGACTTTTTAATTTGTAGTAAATTCGTCTCTTTCGTTCTTTTGGCATGACTTTGGAGCTAGGACTTATACACTCATTCAACATCAACTCAAAATTGGTTCACGATTTTTCAATTGCATAATTCGGATTGTCCTCTCACACAATTAATTCCGTCATTAAACTTTCGAAATTGCAATTCGAACCATTCGGAAGTTGTAACCCCGTCGCACCAACTACTAACTCAGTTACTCAGTTATTTGATATTATTCAACCATGAAATTTACAACATGATAAGACAACCATACAAATGGCTTCTAAATGATCTAATCAGTTTTGAATCATAATGTAAGGATGAATATTTAAATCTTAACTACAAGCCCATCCAAAACATTAAAAGGGATATATTTAAGAGTGGAAGTCCAAAATAGCCAAATTGAGATAGTAAAAGTGTAAACTAATATAAAAATAGTAGAAAGTATCCACACTTACTACTTTATCTTGTATTTCACAATTTAGAATACTTTTGGTTGTGAATGGGTGATTTTTGTGATAATTCACAACTAGAAATACTCTCGGTTGTAAATTAAAGGCCTTTTGCTACAATTTACAATTCCAAGTATTCTTAGAGTCGTCGATTCATGTTTTGGCTATAATTCACAACTCCAAATGTTCTCGTTTGTGACTTAGTTGTTTTTTGCTATGATTCACAACCAAAAATCTCGCATTTGTGAATTAGTGAGTTTTGTTGTAGTTCACAACTGAATATATTTTTAGTTGTGAATTATTTTTTTACTTAATTCGCAACTCTGAAAACTCTCAATTGTAAATTAGTGGTTAAAAAGAACATTATTTGTCCTCTAATATAATTACAATTCATTCATGTTCCTCGATAATGCCTACTTGACAAATCTATATAAATAATTTAAATTTAACAAGATAACTTCATAAAAGATATACAAATTAATCAAAATCTAAGTGACAATTTCATAATTTCATGTGAAAAATAGGCAACTCACAATCAACACGTAGCCTAGCTGTGAATTGTGGAAAAATATCATTAATTCACAACTTAATTAGCAAGGTTTGGTTGTGAATGATAAAAAATAAGGCTAACTCACAACAAAGCCATAGTCTAGTGTGAACTACACTTAAATTTTCACCATTCACGAACCAAGCATTGACTAAGTTGTGGATTATACAATTTTAGCTTATATTCACGACTATTCTATTTCGAATTGTGAATTTGGTAATAAATTTAAAACTAATTGTTAATTTAAGAACATCAACAATCCAAACATCACAAAATTCCTCATTCCAATGCCACAAATAAAAATATTTTTCTTTATTCAATGTATTTCGACATAAATGATGACCAAGATTCTTGAGCATTTTATTAAAAAAAATTCACTCATGGTGTGTTTGGTAGAATGGATTTGGAATTGAATTGGAATTGTAATTTTATAGAATTGAATTTGAAGTATATTATTCTAATTCAATTCCAAATCATTTGTTTGGTAAAATTAAGTAATTGATATAGACTTGTATTGTAATTCTAAATTTTTGTTTGGTAAGTCAAAAAAGTAACCAAAATTTGACATTAACTTTTAATTCAATAATCTATTTTATTTTATATTTATATACATTATGTAACATTTAGAATATTTGTATGTGTGTGTGTGTGTATTTTTCATTTATTTTATAAATCTAGTACTACACAAATCCATAGTATCAAACACACCATTCCATTACATTAACTATTTTATATAGTCCAAATATATATTTGTATGCATTAGCATACAGTTAGTTTAGTAGAAAATTAAATGAAAAACCAAAATAACTGTATTATCATCAAATGAATAAATATGTTATGTTTTTCTAAAAAGTCTAAAGAACAAATCATGAAACTTTTGAATGAAGTGACTAAAAATTAGATGCCAAAAAAAACTAGAAAGAGTGTGAAGGAGATAGTGGTGTGTGTGTGTGTGTATGAGTGTGTGTGTGTGAGAAAGAGAGAGGGGTATGTGTGTGTGAGAGAAAGAGAGAAAAAAAATAGTGTGTGTCAGAGAGAGGGTGTGTGTGTGTGAGAGAGAGAGAGGGTGTGTGTGTTTGAGAAAAAGAGAGGGGGAGAAACGGGCGTGAAAAAAAGAGAGAGAAAGAGAGAATGTGAGTGTGTGTGAGAGAGCACATATTAGGAATTTGGAATTCTAAATATTTACTTTAGCTATGGAATTCAAATTGTGGAATTGGAGGATTTGGAATTAAAATTAAATTCCAAATCTAAATATTTTTATTGTACCAAACAATAGATTTGGAATTGATGACTCAAATTCCAAATCCAAACCTCCAATTCCGTGATACCAAACGGACCCTAAAAGAAATACACGAAGATCTCTATCCACTCATTCAAGTTTTACGATGTAATGACTCAACTATTTTGCAAATCAATGCACAAATTAGATGCCAATTTACATTACATGGTCTGAGTTGATTGATCGGATTTAACCTGTGCGTCTAATTGTACAAAATCAAATATACTCCTTCAGAGTTGCTGCATTATTCTATATTTTGTCTTAATTCCGATGCAAGCTTTAAGTTCCACAACTCCTCAATTTCCTTCAAGTTAAACACTTTTGAACTTTTAGATTCATTGGTTGGGACATACATGTCTATTGTAAGGTTTGTGTTGCTTTCATCTTTCTGAGAACTGAGAATCGCAGAATGTTGTCCGATTTTCTTACAACGTTAGGAGTGTCGTTTTGTAATGAATGTATAATTTCCTTTTACTTTATCTTTTGCATATTAATATTAATTTCTAGACTACATTCTCGACCTCAAAGGAATTGCTAACGCAATACAGTAATTAAATGATTAATTATTGAAATTCATTGCCACATTTGATTTGAGTATTGCGTGCAGTTGACCCCATTCAATAAGCATCGCACCACTCTCTCAACGGAAACGAATATGCATTTATACAAAGTAACGGTTGCATTTTCAAATTATTATATTTTATTATTAGGAAAATACCGCAATATCTAAAAAATAAAAAATAAAATACCGCAATATCTTTCACATATATAGATTATGACTCATGACATAGTGTGGTATATGCACAATAACATGATATACAACGACAGGGTTTTGTTAGTCTACTTCAGGAATTTTATCATATAGTCGGTGTAGTGAGTACATTAAAATCATACCAGTATTTCTTCCTCAAATTTTTTCTATAGGGATTTGTCTAATGAAGTTTGCCTGCCATGTGTTCGAATTTTGGATTAATGACTAAAGTTATCGTGTTAGTGATTCATCAATTCCATTTTAATGTTTAAAATTTATGGCAATGCTACATTATTTTACTCCAAAATTATGTTATTTAACAAGCTAATATCATATAATTCAACCTAATATTTATAACTACACACAAATTTTATGAAAAATCTATGGCAATGAACCATCGTGGCTTTAAAAATATCATTCTGGGCTTAAAATAGTTTGAAAAAAAAATTCAACAACATTGTAATGATTTGTCATGCATTCTTTACGTCCTAGAAACACGAAAGCAGCCTCCTCTAATGGTTTTAATCTCTTTACATTGAAGTTTCGGGTGTTCCCTTTCGGATTTTTTAATTCGCCTTTAATGTAGAGAGCATTTTGCTGTGATTTTTTTAGAGTTTATAATGTGGTTGCTGCTAGCTAGTTACTATAAGATATTGTGAATTTTTCTTGTTGATATGTATATTTAATAACATTAACAACCTCTCTTATACTTAATTAAATTAAGTTGTTTGCAGTTTTAAAGATAATCCAAAATTTGAATGCTTCAAATCTTTTTTTTCACAAAAAGCCAAACAAATTGGTAAAGAAATAGAATAAAATAATTAGTAGATCAAATGAGTATTAAAATTCTTTTTGCCACACCAACAGTGGTGCAACAATCACGGGCCATGATAGAAGCAATCATAGGCTTAAGAACACCATTATGGGCTTCAGAGTAGTTTGAAAAAACCAAATTTCGCGACGTCATATTGATTTGCCATACCTTCTTTACGTTCAAAAACACGATCACAGCCTCCTACGACAGTTTTTAGCCTGTTTCCATCGATGTTTCAGGTGTTCTATTTCGGATTTGAAATTTAATTTTTGATTTTTGAGTTTTAGCCTTTGAGACCTTCAAGTCTTTTTTTTTTTCCAGTATTTTTGTGCAAAAGAAAATTGAAAGCAATAACAAATACATATCAATATTAACAATTTTTTTCACTTATATGGAGAGGTAACTTAGTATTGAAAATTATATGGTATAAAAAACTCATATTTTATGAACGAGATTTATTATCTTAGCTAATTAATTTAATTATGAAAATATTATTTTTGTTCAACTATTTTCACTAACTATATATATACTGGGGTATATTCAAATGAGAATAATTTTTTAATGTAAAACTAATACCATTTTTTAGTTGTCAGATTTAGAGATCTAATGGCTTGTCATTGTGTCATGTGGCAGTATAATATAATTATTATTAGCTTTAAGGATATTTAGGTAATTCATCAATAATCGGTTATGTTAAGTTATGGATTTGTGGAAATTGACAATGATGCTCAAACGTGGGATATTTTTCAATTTTATTTTTTCCGCAATTTGTGTTATAATGATATACCTTCAACGTTATGATGATTTGCGGTCAACGTTATGATGACTTTTAATCATTTATATATTTTACTGTAATAATACACATTTAGTTTAAATCATGACCAATTCAATTAATTATATTTGATTTTAATTATGCACTAAAGGTATAGTTTAATCTAATACATTCATATGTATATATATATATATAAATGATATATATGCAGGAATGAGTGAAATGTGGAAAGGGGACGGCGGAGCATTGAATTGAGTTGGAAGATAGGTTTTGGTTTAAAATTTTGGTGTTGTATGGTGTTTGCCTGTATGTGGAAAAGGAAAAAGAGTCGAAAACCACCGGGAATTGGAAATGTGGACAACGACATTTAAGTCTACATTATAGGCTCACAGCCTTTTTGGAGTCAAGAAAACGACAACTATAACAACTCCAACTTTTCTTTTGTCTTATTCATTTACCACCCAATATTTTAAAAACCGGACCGGTGAGCGAACCGGCAAAGCTATCGGTTCATGGTTCAACTGTTCGGATCGGTCAGACCACTGGTTGAATCGGAATACTGTAGCATATATATATA
>JAYDZE010000006.1:152712-167095 GCA_034509125.1 Monilaria moniliformis
CTGAAAGAAGAAATCGTGTGTATATTGGTTTTGATTTGGTTAGATTGACATGGAGGTTCAAATCCCACGAAAATAGCGCCATATATATTTTACATTCCCATTTTAACCTTTTACTGATACAATACGTTAATATTTAATGATACACGATTTAATAAAATCTTGGCCATTGATTTTTGCATCCAATGGTGTGTATTTGTTCTTAGTTAAGATTTGGAGCACTAGTTTGACACTAGTGCTCCCCTATATATATATATTTAAAACATATAAATGTACATAGGGCTATCCATGAACCAAGCTGCTCACAAACTATTCAGAGCTTAGCTCGATAAAATCTCGTTTGATATTCGTTCGTTCATTATTGAGCCGAACTAAAGCCTCAAATCAAGCTTGATACAATTGTCGAGCCGAGCTCGAGCCTTCCTATGTAGGGGGTGAGCATTCGGATTTCAGATCAGATTTTTGCCTAATGCGAATCGATCCAAATATTTGAAAATCCATATTTGTATTTTATTATTGTATATATTAGGGTAGAAATATTTAAATAAAATAATATTTGAATATAATATTTTATTTAAATAAACTTCCATATATATTAAATATAATTCGAATTTTTGAAATTTTTGGTTTAAAAAAACCCAATCCGAACAGAATTGAAAATCCGAATTTTGAAGAAAAAGTAATTTAAATCCAAACCGAATTTGATATTTCGATTTGGTTATACGGATTGCAGATATTTTGTTCACCCCTATTCCTATATTCAACTCGTAGGCTCGCGAATATGTTTGACTCAAATTAAAATGAGCCTATTCATGAATATGTTCGTGAACATGCTCGCCTATCTTTTCGTAAATACGTTTGCAAACATGTTGAAGAATATTGTAAACGAAGCTCACGAATAGCATCGCAACTATGTTTACAATTAAGTTCACAAAATTAAATTATATATATATATATATATATATATATATATTTTTTTAAATATTTACATTAATAATAAATTTAAAATAAGGTATTGTTATTGATATTAATATTTTCTTTTGCATACATTCATCTATTAATTATATCTAATATTTTGCTATGTGTTATCTGGATAACGCTGAAGACATTAAAGAATTTAAGTTAACCTAGCGTTTCATCACGATAATTGGTAAAGCTCTTTTTTTTTTCTTTTTTTTTTAAATCTTGAAGTTTTCTAGCCAAAATATATTTGTATGTGTTCTTTTTTCAAATTTGTATATTTTTGGATATTCTTATAGGATGGATGTTGTAAGAGCTTGGAGACTAAGTGTCAACCTTGTGTTCTTGTTTTGTGAAACACTAGAGCTTCAAACTTGTGTTTTTGTTTTGTGGATTACAAGCTGAATAAAGTTTTAAAGGAGGTGTCAAGATTATCATGTTTCACTATAATCTTTTGTTAGTTGTCGAAGTTGAGCTTGAGCTCAAATAATAGGTTCCACATTGTTACCGTGAGCTCAAGTTCGAGCTCGAATAATAGTTGCCGGAAAAATATGCGAGTCAAGCTCGAGCTAGCTCGGGCTCAGGCTTGAGATAAACAAATAATTTTAGAACCAAACTCAAACCGAGCTTGAGCTCACTATTCAACTGCCAAGCCGAACTCGAGCTCAAATTAAAGCTCGTATTCGACAACTAAGCCGACTTTAAATTTCTCAAGCCGAGCCCAAGCCTGCCGATATTCGGCTTGGTTCGGTTGGTGAACAACCTTAGAATTACACACATGCATGTAATCAATTGTGTCATAAATTTTAAATATAAGAACTAATGGCGGTAAATCCATACACTATAGTCAAATTCTGGTTTACCCATACACTGTGAAGTTGTTGGTAAAATACATAAACTTCGCTACAAAAAAGCGGGAAGTGCCGATGGATAAATTTGTCGGTAATCCAGATCACTGACAGATTACTGACGGATATGTAAAGTCACTGAAATCATTGTTGGTAAAAAAATTACCAATATATATTGTCCGTCAGAAATTTTACCAACGGATTTTTGACGGAAGCTTCCATCGGTGATCTTTGTTGTCCGGAAACTGACGACTGAAATAAAAAATTACAGATGAAAAAATCCATTGGTAATTAAAAATTACTAAAGAAAAAATCTGTCGGTAATTTTAAAAAAATTAAAGAAAAATATTTTTTTTGCTCCATTTTAAAATACTAATAAAAACTTTATTTCTAATATAATGATGATCTTAAAAATAATTATATGTTCATCCATCACAAAAATAAATGCATGCTCATCCTATAACAAGAAAAAGGAACGAAATTACAAAGTAATATGAAAGCAGAAATTCGATTTCTTTTATGGAGGCTTACGTTTTTGCACTCTCATTTTCTATTGAAACGGTACTAGAAACTGAGTGTTGTAGAATCCAAGCAGAATAGAGAGGTCTACTATTCTCTTTGGAACCAGTGAAATATTTTGAAAGAGAGCAAGCATGTTCTTTCTAATTCTTTCATCCTCCTGCAACCACAATGCTGGGCACATGTCACAACTATATATAACTTCACCCGATGTCCAAATTTACGGCACATAGATCGTCAGTAACTAAATATAGCCCTCTAGGGCTAGAGAGAGAGTGAGAGAGTTACCATGAAGAAAGGAGCAACAACAAAGAGATGACATTACCTGTAGAAAATTAGTGCAAAAAAATGAGCAAGCACACATTCCATGAAGATATATGCAAGAAGCGAACAGATAAACTCATGGCAATATTGTACCATATTCCGATTAAGATTTAAACAAAGTAAAATTCCAGCAAAAGTAAATCAATCACGTTTAAGTCCTATTACATAGTAGAATGCACATTCCACATGAAAACAAACATTCAATCAAAGACATTGAAATTAAATTACTTCCAGAAGTTTGCAACTTCTCTCAAGTATCAATTGCATTTTTCCAAGAAAGCTTTACCAAAAATTAATTAATCAAGTAAATAAAATTATTGAGAGTCCCACGAGTCCAAATACATAAGAAAATAAAGCTTACCACCAAAGAATGAATGACCTCACCATATCCTTGCTCTTGGGCTAAGGAACCAGAACTTTGTAACATTTGGGGAGAGGAACCAAGCACCTTGGCGGCGGGTCGGGACAATAATCAACGATGTTTTTGCATAAATTCACTCAACTGCGAAAAAGCATAAAGGAAAAAGGTAAAAAAATCACACATAGTGGTCATATTAGTAGCAAATTTCAGAGCTAACAAATAGTGAATCTAAGGCAAGAAAGAGCGAGGTAGTGGTAGGTATCAATTGTCCAAAAACGGGTAAGCACAAATTGAGCTGCAGTGAAAATCACTCTGAAAAACGAAAGAACTAAAGATTATAAAAGAAAAAAAAAAAAAAAACAGTTTTTTGTTGTTATTGTCGAGGGCGAAACGAGCAAGGGCGTCGATTTCAAGGCTGCTGGCTGATCCCTCGCTCTCGCGAATCGCTCTGGTGGTTGCCATTCTCGCTGATAGAAGACGAAATGGATCTACATGCACATTCTCGCTGACGACAACAATGTCGAAGTCTCGGAAGGTGATGTAGAAGAGCGCGCGAACGACTTTGGGGAGGGTTTCGATAGAAGAGAACGTGAGAACGAGAACGAGAACGAGAACGGTTTTGATGGAAGACAGCGAGCAGACGAACGTTCTGGGTGTGCGCAGCATGAGAAAGATGAATGAATTGGGGAGAGATTAGGGTTATATAATGGGATTAAGGTTTAGTAATGATCTTAGGGTTTACTTAATAGGCTATCAGAATTACCGGTGGATCAGTCCGTCGGAGATCCGACGACAAATTCTGAAATTTTAATTTTTATATTATATTAAATTAAAATATATAATATTACGATGGCTGGTGTTTGTCGGTAAATTATTATTTTTGAAATTAAATAAGTAAAATTTACAAACGGAGGATGTCCGTCGGAAATATATGTTTGGCGCGTATACTTCGCGCCAAAGTCCATCAGAGAATTTACTAACAAATAATCCGTCGGTAATTAACAACAAATTTATATCCGTTGGAATATCCATCAGTAATCTCCGATTTTTTGTAGTGCTTTGATCGTTTCTAGAATTTTTCGAATTCAAATTCCGCCGAAATCGAAGTTTATTTGTTAAAAGAAATTATAATTATAAAAAAAATAGGAGTGAAAAAGAAAAGATACAAGTAAAAAAATGAACGTTGAAATTATGAGTCTCTATGTTAATTAGTCAGTATGGGTGAGAGAGAGACGGGGAGAGAAGTTTAATTATATTAAAAATATATTGTGACATTTATATATGATAAAAATATATTATGATTAGATGTAAAAAAAAAATTATTTATGTGGATAGATAAATGTCAAAAAATTTATTACATTTTTAGGTATAACAAATTTACTTTTGTTATTTCTTGCCCTTATCAATTTAACTGTAGGCAGAATCAAGTCCATTTAGAAGCCATCTAATGGGCTTAGACGCTTAGTCCAGTAAAGGCAGGCCTTAGAAGGCCTAATAATTATGGATCAAGTCTCAATTAATTTTGCTTATTCTCAGTTCTATTTTTTTCAGCGTACCTTTTTTTTGTGGGAACCTAAATTTCATTAATTCAAATATTGTTCACCACATTAAGTAAGTAACCAAAGTGAAAAATGAGATTTCACAAAATTATCGGTTTTTATATTATTTTAAGGGATACTGGTCCCTAAAAATCACGAATTTTGGCCGAAATTTAATATTTTTCATGAATTGAAAAGTTGGTCGCAAAAATCATGAACCTTGACCTTATAGCAAATTTCACATGATTTAGGATTCCGACGAAATTGAAACTATGTGGCAAGTCAAAAATCTGACGTGACAAAATGAAAGCTGAAGTGAAAAATCAATCTATAAAAACACATTATTTAAATTACGAGCTTTGACCGAAATATAGTATTTCACATGAACTTAAAGGTTGGTAAAAAGAATCACGAACTTTGACCTTGTAGCAAATTTCCAATGATTTATGATTTCCCCCCAAATCGAATGGCAAGTTAGATTATGAGTGGCAAGTCGGAAATATGACGTGACAAAACTTAAGCTGAAGTGGCAAGTCAATATATCAAAACAATGTTGTTTTAAATATTAAAAAAAAAAGAACATGATTCATCTCCTCATCTCTACCGCTTCATCGGAGCCACCGCATCCAAGCTTCGTTATTTCCTCTAATGACGGCCCCATTTCTTCACTGCAGTTTAATATCCTTATTCTCTGCCAACAATTCCTCATTTTTGCTCAAATCTCATGTCTATGTCTCTCTTTATTTCTCCACACCACCACAAATCCGCCATTAGAACACCAATAAAGCACTGATTCAATTCTCCAGTTTCACACATTGATTTCTCTGATGCTCAATCTATAAAAAAATCCTTAAATTGTCGCTCATGCTCCTCTCCGCGCATCGCGAGCCCAATATTTAGCCCAAATTGAAGCCTTAATCTTGGGAAATTGGCTACAAGCTCAAAGTTCGTGACTTTTCGACCAACTTTTAAGTTCTTTGAAAATACCAAATATCAGCCAAAGTTCGTGATTTTAGAGACCATTTCCCATAATCTTAATATTCAAAACGATGTCGTTTTGATACACTCATTTGCCACTTTATATTTCCGACTTGCCACGTAGTTTCGATTTCGCTGGAATCCTAAATTGTGTGAAATTCATTACAAGGTCAAAGTTCATAATTTTTGCGACCAACTTTTAAGTTCGTGAAAAATAACAGATATCGACCAAAGTTCGTGATTTTAGAGACCATTATCCCTTATCTTAATTTGAATTCTTTGGATCTTTCATCATCAACAAACTTCTATAATCATGTGAATTGGGGCGTTTGATGAATTTATAAACTTAGTGAAATAATTTATGAATATGTCATGAATCTTATAAGCTCATTGAAAAATATAATTTGAAAATCCTACTAGTTTTAATAATTTTTATTAAACTTTTATTATTTATAACTCGCATCTTAGAAATTTTAGCGTCAGAACAATTAATTTAATTTACTTATTCTCGAACATACTATTCATAAATATCTGAACTGGTTGTTTGTCGTTGAAGAATTTTTGTTTGGGCAGTTCATACCATTTAGGGATGTCAACCAGGCCAACCTGCTCGGATTATCGGACTATTTGGTTACGGGTCATTCGAATTGTGATTTTTTCGGGATAGAAATACTAAACTCTAATCCTAAATCATCGGGTTTTGGGCTAATTTGTCGCGCTAATCGGGCTCATTTTTTATTAATATATTAATCTTGATAATTATATATTTCTAACAAAGAAATACATCCATAAATGAATGTTACTTCAACTCAAAACTAATAAGTAACTTTTAGAGAAGTAAGAACATACAGTTTTCATAAATGACTATCGTTTTTTAAATTTTGAATCTAATTTTTTATATTTAATGTTATAGTAAAATATAAGAAAGTGAAAGGATGAATATAACTTTCGAATATTGAATTAAAATGTTTTTTTACATACATTTGAAAAAAATCCGTATTATACTATGTTTGAGAAGTTCAAAAATTTAAAGTAATCAAGTTCGAAAACTAAATAATGAAAACTCCTAATTTTTGGGTCGATCCTAAGGGGTTCGGGCTATCTTCGGGCCAACCCATGGGTTTCAGACTAAATTGACATCCCTAATACCATCCAATCATAGTGTTTTGATCTAATATTTCAATTCGTCTGTGTTTTAGCAGTAACATATTGTTCCATGGAGGTAAGGTCCAAAATATGGAAGGAATAAGCGTTTTCACCACTCTACCACCCATTCAATAATGTTCCACTTAATCACTCTTTCATAGAAGCATGTCTTTTCGACTAAGTAATGGGAAGTCTTTCTCCTGTTACATGAATCCAATTTTCATTTCATCCGAGGAAAGCCATCTTTTTCATAAGAATGTCTTTGTCATTTGATCCAATAGCGCTCCATTAGATAAGACCAAAGTTGATAAAAACTAACTCTTGGATAGAGTATTAGAATAGAAAGATTCATTAGAAAACGAACTATTGGTTCTAAGCTATCTTTGACGATTAATCAACAATTCGAAGTGGTTTTCTTGTGTATTCTTGAGAAGCCAACATTTATATATAGATGTAGGAGGATCCATTTGGAAAGTAAGAAGCTCTTTCGACAGCTCTTCATCTGTAAATAAATCTCGATGTGAAAACATAGAGCCAAATGGGTGATCTTTGAATAGGAAAAAGAGCAGATCTGCAGGGTCCCAAATGAATTAGCTCATTCGAAAAAGACCTTGTTATTTGGAAGATCTATATCGTGTCAGGTACTACGTGGTTCCACTTTGCAAGAACTCTGAACCATTATCTTGAAGCTCATCCTCTTCATTATATATGATCCTCTTGCCCCGAAATGACTTGGATCAATAAGGAAATCCCAAATCATGGGGCCTTTCGATACAATGAAATAGAAAGCCCCAAGGGCGATATATTCTAAGAGCCCAAACTACGTGATTGAATAAATCCTCATCTATCTATTGCAGGTCAATGTCTCATTCTCTCTCCCATTCTTCAAACTCCAATTCGTACATCTTTGATAAAAGATAGAACAAGATCTGTTTTGCATCATATCTAAGGGATTCCTCGGTTCGGACCGAATAAGCAATGTAACTCGATCATTATCAAATGGATTGCAATCTTTTTCTGTCTATGAAAATCCTACCAGAGTGCCTTGTACTTCTAGTAGGCCATGAACTAGAGCCGAATCTTCATCAATGAGTCCATAAGAAGTGATCCCATCTTTTCATCGAGTCAGGGTAGAGACCAAACATCTTGAGCGACCAATTCGGCAGAACAACTCAAAAGATAAAGAATTATTGTTAATATCTTCATGATGGTTCCAACTTCGAAGTACTATTTGTACAAATAAGAATCTCCTTCTTTACATGATTTCTTCTTCATATAGATAGATCTATGAGGTAATTACATAGAAGTACATTTTGTGCTACAACCCTTTCTATTTGTTAGAAAGTGATCCCATTATCCCGAACCGATCTTACCTGGATCGCAAATCCCAAGCTTGTCTTTGAATAGTGGATCTAATTATATTAGTGTCTATAATTGATTTCTTCTGTGTAATACTAATCGATAAAGCCTCGTTTATAAGTGCTACAACGTCTCTTGCATTGGAAAACATAGTTATAGACCCGAAACTGTTAGTATGAAATATTTTATTTTCCAAGTGGAATTCGCTAGTATATGAAAGAGTGAAAAAGTGCATTCGTTGTTGTGGAATAATAAGCCTCGCATCTTTATTCACACATTTAATATATTCAGAGCTATTATAGCGAGATTCACTTTTTTGGGGAATATGAGTCGTAGTAATAAGAAGAATATTTTTGGTGGAAACATCACTCAAAGAGATGATTCGCTAGTTGACCGATGGAAGAGTAATTTGACTCATACACATTCAAATCATGAATTTTATGAATCCATATTAAGTAGGGAGACATTGCTTTTTGCCAGTCTGAATTGAAGGATGGCATAAATAGGTCTATTTCCGGCATCATATCTATAGTTAGCGCATTCGTCATAGTTAGCAGTTCCAGCTCCGTGTCAAGGTCACGATCAATGTCGTCACTAGTATCAATATTGTCACTGTTATCAATATCGTCACTATCAGTAATATCGATATCAGCAATAAGAAACCCTTTAGATTTGTTATCTTGGAACTTGTTCAAAAATACCACAATGAAAGGAACGAGAGTTCGTCACTAGGTATTTGACCAAATATGATCATTCAGTTCCTATAGAACCTATCACTAAAATCCCTTTAGAATGGGATAAGGCTAAGCGGAGCGAAACCATGAGATGGAAAATGCAAAGTATTAGTCCCACACGAAGCCAGTGAATAAGTGATTGTCTAATAATGAGCAAGGAATATCCGTCTTTCTGCTAAAGAGAATGTATTGAACTCATAATTCAATAGATACTTTTAATGAATGTCAACTAAGCATCATAAGTAGATTGCTCCCAGTTGTTTAATCATTTGATAACCAGAGTCATTCTTTGATAAATGATCAATATGAGTCAAACTCAATAGAATTAATTTGATCAATCATTTTTTCCTGTCGTTAAGGCACAAAACTGAACCAAGAATTATATTTCTTCATCATCAATCGTATCACTGTTCGCGACCTAAGATTCTATTTTATCATCAATCTAACCCCCAATCAAAATTTTCTTTTTCTTATTTATAAATATATCTATTTACTTGTATGACTTAGATGTCTCGTATTTCCCAAAAAAATGATTTGATTGATGAGATTTAGCATGAGATAGATGATATCTATGAGATTGATACTCGTATATTTTTTCTTAAAACGTAGTGATTTGACCCCATAAGCGAGACCAAACATGTTGCCACCAGAAACCCATAATTCTTCTAGAGAATCTCATAATTTTACTAGAGCAACTAGAAAGAGATTCTTTTACCAAAAAGAATTCGGTACAAATGTAGGATACATATCCAAAGGTTTTCATAACTCAATCATAGAGGATGGAATCATAAAAAATTTAACCTTTTTCGAACTATATTTGTAACTCACTAGAGGCCCGAGAAATAAAAAGAAGATGTGTACGAATGAGATATCCAACAACAAGAATAAGGAAAACGATTGAATGGAGAAACTCCTGAACATTTTGCTGTCTCGGATGTGTCGATATCAATGGTGACTCATTATTTCGATGAATCGTTTCTTCGGACAGAAGAAGATTATGGAAGCAGTTACTCAAAATCTCACATATCAGATTCCATTGCGGAAGACACCATTTATTCTGAAGAATTCGCCATGATATATGTGATCCATGCATAATATCATGAAAAACATATACAAATGTTTGACTGCTACTTAGTATCGGATGGTAACTCAGAACATGTAGTGAATCAAACCCATGTTTGAATTGAGATACTGATGCAAGTTCTTCCCTTTTGAATCAGATAGATTCATGTTTGAAAGAGTAAATAGTTCTATGAATGAAAGTATTTTATCGACTTGGAAAATGGAAGGATTTGTATAAGTTATACGTTTTGTCACCACTTTGTGGAAAAATTTTAGGCATGAATATGTTAGATATAGATAACTCGATTGGTGGAATAGTATATCTCCCCTCAAAGGCATGTTTTTTTATTCGACGCACAAAGAAAATATTTTGTTGTGAATAAATAAGATATTGATAAATCGCCTATATGTAAAATCATAATTATTGATACATGTCTTTCTACATAAAAGGGTAATCTTATGTTACAGCAGAAGCGGAAGTGATGCGGATTATTCAAGAATTGAAGTCGATTTGCTTTATAAAATGGAGATATTTGCTTTATAAAATGGAGATATCAATGAACTTCTATGGAATGGTTTCACGAGATTCAACCAATTGTCTTCATTGTGGAATATCATTCAGAAATAGGATTCCACGTTATCAAATGATTCTTGCAATTATTTCTAGCATGGATTGAGTCAATCATCCACTTTGGTGTCTTATTGAACAAAAAGGGCGTTCCTCCATTAATAAAAAATTTCCATTTTAGAGAAGTATCATAATCATCCAATAAGAAGGGTTTTCATTTTTTTCGAATGAAAATTTGAAGACCTATTGGTTCTAACAACTAATTGCAGAGTGGATCGTTTGGGCCTTTCAATTCATAGATGTAGATCTCGAACCAATGAATGAGGATATTCCGAAAACTCACATAGAAAAAAGGATGTGAGTTCGACAAAAAGAAAAACAAGTTGGACAAAAAAAGAAGTGACTTGGACAAAAACAATTGAAGTGGCTTAGGCAAATATTTTTTTGTTGATAACCTCAGATCAATCAATCGAATATTGATTAATACATAATTGGTCGAACATTATTTGAAAATAGCTCTTCTACTAAAAAAAATGTTCCAAATGTTCCTGAAAATTCTTGCTCCGATTGGACCATTTGTATCTATATGCATCAGGATCCCGATAAAGAAACTTTCTTTATCGGAATTAGGTTTATACTGAATATTTGACCTCGTATCCAACGGCAAAAATAATTCAACCCGTTTGAAAAAAGATAAATCTTTATACTAAATCTTTCTTTTTTAGTCATTTTATCTAATTCATGAAATACATGATCTACCGAGGGTTCTTACTCAGAGAATCCTCGAGTTGGCTTAGAATGTTTTATTAAATTGTCGTGGTTTGAGTATGAATCTGAGGTTTTACTTAATTCATAGGGTCTTAACAAGAAAATTCCTATTAAACCAATAATAAAGAAAGAAAAAGGTCTTACTAGCAACAAGAACAAAATAAAAAAATAGGTAAACAGAAGATTCAAGAGACCTGTAAAAATCAATATAAAGACGATTTAGCTAACTTGATATTTTTGTATTATCACTGGAAAGAAGAGCTTTTATATCTTTTCTCCTCCGTACACTTAGAGAAGATTGAGTGGGAGATTAAGAAGTTTTAAACTTTCTAATCCATAACTAACTATTCTTTTTTTATTAGGTGTTTTTGCTTGAGCAGTACGAGATGAAAGTCTCATATATGGTGTTGGGGAAGAGAGATTTTCACTTATCTCAATAAAGTCTATGATGGTTCGGAGAACGTCTAGAGATTCAGGCGATTGCGGATGATATAACTAGTAAATATGTTCCTCCCCATGTCGATATATTTTATTGCTCAAGGGGAATAACTCTTGTTTTTCTGTACACGTAGCTACATGGTTTGCTATGACCTTTTATTATTGTTTGACTGTCACTGAAGCTTTTGCCTTTGTTCAATCATAATGATAGAAACGAACTTTGGTCGGTTAATCCGATCAGTTTATATGGTTGACCTTATCTTTTGGCGTAACTGAATATTTCTTACCTCAAGACCAAATTGGTTATTGGGCAGTGAAAATTGTAATAGGTAATACCTAAGCTATTCCTGTAATAGTATCACCTTTAGTTGAATTATTGCACGAAAGTGATAGTGTGGGACAATTCACCTTAGCTCATTTTTATAGTTTACACACTTTTGTCTCGTCACTTCTTACTATTGTATTTATGTCAATGCACTTTCAGACGATATGCAAACATGGTGTTTCTAGTTCTTTATAAAGAAGATATAGAATAGATATGTGCAATCAATCATTTATCACTTAGATGAGGAATGATACAATTCTATTGCTACAAGTATGGATTATTGAAATAATAAGACATGCATTTGGATATTTTTCCTGCCAATTACCTTGTTTCTTTTAAACCAGTTTTATCTGATCTTATGAATTTTATCAAATTTTCTTGTGACCATATTTACAAAGTATCTGAAATTTTTACTATCGTACTTTAATAATTTTGCCTCAATTTATGTTGTATGTTTAATTTGCAGTTGCAACAATCATTCACTTTGTTGACACTTTGGCTTTACATTAGCATGCATGTTGACGCGTGTATATATTCTAATAATTGACTTTCTGAATCGATGCGCCGCATCAAATATTCAAATTTCGTCGTATTTCTTCCCAAAATAAGTAGAACAAAGCTTAAACAGTTGTGATATTCGTGGCGAGGACATTGCTATTCGATCTTATATATGCCAAAAAAAAAATTTGAATTTAGTTCATAAAAAAGAACACAATATGTATATGTGTGGGACTTAGGAATATGAACCAATCTCAACTATTCAATTCATGATTTGGGCCACTTATATTTGGTAAAGAAAATACAGTGGTATAATAATATTGTAAATTCGAAAAAGTATATAATTTGGTGACTTTAGTATATATATTCAGCTTGGAAAAAAGAGAGAGGGAAAATTAATGAATTATATAAAAATGTTGATAGCGTTATTAATTAATCTTGGTTTTTGATAATGCAGTGAAAAGGATTCTAATTTTATATAGTTATACATATGTATATGTTTATTCACCATCAGTTCAGACAAAATAATCTTAACATAGACGTTTAATGACTCGTTGTATTTATTTAAAGTAGCATTTAGGTTGACCACATTTTAAGGAGGAGTTCTGTCAATAGGGAGAGTATAGGAATAGCAAAAATAGTGTTGTCAAATCAAATAAAAGTTACGAAAAAGATTAAAATGTACATTTTTATCCTTCAAGGGTTCATAAGTATTTTGGGAAGAACCAAATATTTCAAATGTAAATGTAATTTTTTCATCTCTAGGGACCTAAAATATGATTTTTTTTACTTTATTAACTATGAATATACGACCTTCATTTAAAGGACCTAATTTAAAGTTCCATGTTTTATAAATAAGTTTGGATAGCAAAAATAGGAGACAGTTATAATTATATTAATATATATTTATATATATACACACATATCAATGTTCTGTCATAAATTTTACTAGTGACGGATATTGGTCGATGAAATCTTTCACAAATTTGGCACGGTGTGTACTTATTATTTAGTGCCATAATATGAATTTTTTGGCAACAAAATTAATTGAAATTTTAAGTGACGACGAACTGCTTACATATCAGTTGTGTATGAGTTATTACTTTTTCTTCTCTAGTAAAAATAGATATAAAACATTAGTGTCACGAATTTGTTAATCGTTACTTCCTCTAAAGTCCTCGGTTATTTTAGAAATTTAAATAGTGACAAATCACTTAATTAAGAAAAAAGTATGCCTTTATTTTACCTTAAAGAAAAAGGGTCCAAATTCATGAATGGAGCCTCTCACACGTGAAGCTAGGGGGTTATAGAGTTAGTAGATAGTGTATAGAAAATCATTAATTTCAAAATATATACATACAAAGTTTGGTAACATTGGCCGACCAAACTGATTTAAAAATATAATTCATACTATAATACCATAGAATTGTACGTTGCAAGTAAAAAATGTGTGCTTTGGAATTCAAGTTTGTACGTGGTCCAGTTAACCAAACTTGAAGCTTTGAATATAGTATTAGTTTCACACTACTTTTTTTTTCTTTTGAATTATGAAATACTATAATGGATGTCTAACGAAAATATATAATTACTTTGCTGTCACACCCACTTGATATTATAAATTGAATGAGAGAATTCAGGGCAGTACTTTTGACTTGAAAAATGAAAGGGAAATTTGACTTATATTATTCTAAAATTGAAAAAGAATCTTCTCAAAATTATGTCTTATTGTATTTATGTACAATGTGGTAAAGTTTGACTTAAATTTTGACGTTCATTCTCCACTATACAGTGTAAACAAAAGAGTTGATATTATTTATTGCTGTTGTGTTTATATGCCATGTACCGTTTATAATACATGTAATGTAGCCTGTACAATAAAATAAAGGGCAAATTGCCGGAAAAACCACCAAATTTGGTCAAATTCTGGTCAATCCCGTAAGTTTCAAAATCAGCCGATTAT
>JAYDZE010000006.1:181233-194829 GCA_034509125.1 Monilaria moniliformis
TTGGGTACCCGATACCCGACGGGTATCGGATCGGTTTCGGGTATACCCGATTACCCGAACCCGAATTCCCACCCCTACCGGCAGTTACGGTTTCAATTTATTGGAACCGTAACTGAACCGTCGGAATCGAATTTCTGGTTTTAGTCTAACCGTTTCAGGCGGTTCCGGTTAAAATCGCCGGTTCGATTTTAACTGCTCACCCCTATCTCTCTCTGTCTCTCTAGTTTATTAATTTGTTGTTTGATTTATTCAGAGACCTAGAGGATTGAAGGCGATGGGAAACGCCAATCGTTGACTTAGATTCAAAGTAGAAATGATATAGGCAGTCCAGCTTAGAAGAGATTAATCATTCTTACCCATTTCAAAGCCATTAAGTTATATATAAATACTTATATTTACTTACCAACAAATGGGATGTCACTTGTCAGCATTTGTATTTCTTCTTAACATTACAAGTAGAAGGATCATTCTTAGATTCTTAGTTCATTATTTCCTCAGGAAGAAGGATTAATAAAAAATTCAAAAGCAACAACCAAACAAGCAGTTGAAAGCTAGCAGCACTCTAGAGTAGCTGAGTAGGATTTGGGTCTGGTCGCGGGTATCGGGTATGGGTAGTGGGTAACTGAATTAAATGTTAGGCGGTTCTAGTCGGTTATATCGATTATCACCGTCGGTTATCGGTTGTAACGGATAACTGACATCCTTCAAATACTAGAACCGACACCAGAATGATACCGACATCCTTCAAATACTAAAATCGACACCGAATCGATACCGACATTTTTTATTGTCGGTTATCGATAATCGACCTTATTCGGTCGCTTACTGGTTAACCGATAACCGTCTAACCGTTTGAGCAGGTCTAATAAGGATATATTTGTCATAATAAAAAATATAATTATGAAATAATAAATAAGGGCATTATAAATCATTCCTAAGAAAAAAACTGTACAAAGGCACCAGGAAAGCGGGTCCCAGTTCGGGCAAGTCGCTATCTCCACGCGCAATTACATATTAACAAACCGATTAAACGCACAATTAACAACTCTGATCAATAATTAATAAATTCCTGTCTGAAAGCACCTTCTCGTCTCCTCCATTTTGCCTTCCAACACTTCATGCTTCATCACTCTCCACCGACACCTCCCCCCTCAAAAACCCTATTAAATTCAATAATTTACCTCCATATCCCAATCTCAGATCTCCATTTTCCTCAAGACCCCATATTTTGAGGATTCTGGGTTTGGCGAATCCCGCATTCTACTGTCCGAATCAACGCTCTAGTTCGACGGGCCCGAATCGCGATGCTGGATCGGGTTCTCGGCCCGCTTAACGCGCGGCGACTCCACCGCGTTTTCCGCAAGGCGAAGCTGACGGTGCTCTGCCTCTTCCTCACGCTGATTGTCCTGCGCGCCAACATCGGCGCCGGAAAGTTCGGCACGCCGGAGAAGGATCTCGACGAGATCCGCGAGACCTTCTCTCACATCCGCAAGCGGGCCGAGCCGCGCCGCGTCTTGGTGGAGGCTGCCGAGCTCAAATCGAGCGGAAATGCGGACACCGCGAGCAACAACTACGCCGAGTTCAATATAAAGAAGGTCTTGAAGGATGAGGACGACGGCGTCCCCGAATTCAAGCGCGATCCGTCGCAGCCGTACTCTCTCGGCCCGAAAATATCGGATTGGGACGAGCAGAGATCCGAGTGGCTGAAAAACAATCCGGGTTACCCGAATTTCATCGCTGAGAATAAACCTAGGGTTTTGCTGGTGACGGGTTCGTCGCCGAAGCCGTGTGAGAATCCGGTGGGGGATCATTACTTGCTTAAATCAATCAAGAATAAGATTGATTACTGTAGGGTTCATGGGATTGAGATCTTCTATAATATGGCATTACTGGATGCTGAAATGGCTGGTTTTTGGGCGAAATTGCCGTTGATTAGGAAGCTTCTGCTTTCTCACCCTGAGGTGGAGTTTCTATGGTGGATGGATAGTGATGCCATGTTTACAGATATGGCGTATGAGGTGCCGTGGGAGAGGTATAAAGATCACAACTTTGTGATGCACGGGTGGAGTGAGATGATTTATGATGAAAAGAATTGGATTGGATTGAACACCGGGAGTTTCTTGTTGAGGAATTGCCAATGGTCCTTGGACATTCTTGATACGTGGGCGCCAATGGGGCCGAAGGGGAAGGTTAGGGAGGATGCAGGGAAGATCCTGACGAGAGAGCTGAAGGGCAGGCCGGTGTTTGAGGCAGATGATCAGTCTGCAATGGTGTATATCTTGGCAACGCAAAGGGAGAAGTGGGGCGAGAAGGTTTATCTCGAGAACCACTATTATCTGCACGGTTATTGGGGAATTTTGGTGGATAAATACGAGGAGATGATTGAGAGCTACCATCCGGGGTACGGTGATCATAGGTGGCCTCTTGTGACTCACTTTGTGGGTTGCAAGCCTTGTGGGAAATTTGGGGATTACCCCGTTGAGAGGTGCTTGAAGCAGATGGACCGTGCGTTCAACTTTGGGGATAATCAGATTCTACAGATGTATGGCTTCACTCATAAGTCGCTTGCTAGTAGGAGGGTGGTGAGGATTAGGAACGAGACGAGCAATCCTCTTGAAGTGAGGGATGAGCTCGGCTTGCTTCACCCCTCGTTTAAGGCTGTGAAGACGGGTTCTTCTTGAGTGCACATAGAAGAAGGGGGTTTTGAGCTGGGGATTGTATTTTTAAGTTATGATACATGTCATTTTTACTTATATCACATGATCTTAGAATTACCGCTGATGTATTCCTTCATTTATGGCGATTTCTGCTGTGACATAGTGTAATTTTACGTTCGTGGTGATTGTTCTTCTCCACATTGCCTTTTTAGGTTGTGGTGTATCTTGATTGAAAAGGACAGGCACCAAATCAAATTCTTTACCTGCCATTGAAGTTTAACTTGAGCTATATACCATGTTGTCTGCATTCTACATGTGATCTTGTATAGTTTTACCACTACGTTGTTATTTGAACATTTGACTGCATATGAACCGCTGTAGTTTTGGATCTTTAGATATGCCTTTTTCTGTTGTAATATCATTTGCTGCTGTTGGCTTTGAGTCGTCGTCTCCATTTAATTTTCCGGAAGCTTGCTTGAATCTTGAAATTGGTAGGTCAGTGAAGCCAGTTGGTAAAATTATTGCGCAAGAACACTTTTATAGCTGTAGTGGAACTCTTTATTTCATGTATTACAGTTGCTGAGTGTTTGATTGTTTGTCTTAGGATTTTCAGTTCACCATATTTGAGCTGGTGTTGTAGCATGATAGCATCTACCTGTTGATCTCCCCTGTCTTTATTATGTCTGCAATGGCAGAGTTACATTTACTACTTGGCGAAAAAAGGGGAAAACACGCTTTTGGGGGCGAGCAGCGAGGGCATTACAGATTCCATGTGTGCTAAAGATGACGCCTGCACCAGAAAGAAACATGGGTGGATGCAAGGATAAGGATTCGGATTCGGATGCTCAGCGTTGCTGCGAGGGAATAACGTGCGAGCCTCTTAAGCTGCTTAAGATATATAGTTGAAGATAGGGTTGATTGCTGAAAAGTTCACCAACTTGTATCTGATTTTGATTTTCCACAATTGTTGCAATAATAACACCACTTTTCAATCCATAGCAAAATATACCATTTCGATGCATTATCTCGACCTCAATACATACCTATGCGACCTTATTTCATGAGTGATATGTGGCGCACCCGTGTCATTTTTCTGATTGTCGTAAAATTTTGGTCGTATTTATTTTGCTACAAATTAAAAAGAGGCCTTATCATAACTACAATTTGTAAAACGTGTCGAAAACCAAATTTGGATTTTGTGAATCTTTCAGTAATTAACCCCAAAATATACTGCTTTGTGTAAATTTGTAGTAATCAGACTTGCTTTTGCACATTTTGCACCAGGATTAGAAGCTTTTACACATTTGCACAGACATAAAACTCTCTCTCTCTCTCTCTCTCTCTCTCTCTCTCTCTCTCTCTCACACACACACACACACACACACATTGAGTCTTGAGTTGGCAATGGGGGAAGTTTGAATGAAGCATCTTATTTTTGGCACTTTATAGGGGGAAAAGCAGAACATGGGAAGCACATGCTTTTGCTTTAGCATAGCTCCAAACAGGATCTATTCTTTAACTTGGGCAAACTTGACATTTCAACTTGGAATCTTAAATTGCTGCTTTTGGCATCATGTGGCTTTACACAATGATCCCTAAGATTGAACACCAGTTCGTAAATAGTCGCATAAATATTTTTTGCCAAATCACATATAAGATTCACAGTTTCATTTTTTTATCTCATTCTCATGTACCATTTTTATTTTTTTTCACATTTTCTTTTTATTTTTTTATTTGAATTTTGTATGCTTTACTTGAATTTTCTACTTATTATCAAGAGTTTGTTGCACCAAATTAGGTATATAATTAATTTAGAATTTGTTGTCATTTTTATTAGATAAAAATTGATTATTAGAATTGAAAAAAAAATATTAATTATGATATATTATATTATAATAAATTTTATTTTTATAATAAATATTATTAAAATAATTAATTTAAGGTGGGACATTGTGAATGTGACATAAAAGGACACTAAATTTCACCCACCAAATCATGAGCCATAAAGAGTGAAAACACAAAAATGAGTGAGTTTTCAATCATTGTAGCTAAAATATTGGAAGCTGAATCTCAATTTTCAAGGGGTTGAATTCACAAAAATGGCAAATAGAACAGAATCGTAAATTAATAAAAAATCAAGCTAAATATGGCATTAACTTAATTATTTTATTTTCAAGTTTTTAAAACTAATCTTTGAGTGTTATACCGATCTATTTTTTATATTTCTGAGGAGGAAAAGTTTTACACCGAATTAGATGAGAAATAAATTAATAAATAAGTCAAGTAGCACGACCTTATATTTTAATGATTCGATAAACAAACTAAGTTCGTTAATTTTAATTATAGAATATCAAATAAACTAATAAGCTATTTGGTGACCTATTTTAGTGGAGAGACCCATTCTGTGCCAATATATATATAAAGATTAATTCAAATAGTTTCAGCTTTAGTTCACATAATTTTAATTTTAGATCATGAACATATGAGTATGAACTGAGTATTCATCCTGTTCTGATTTATGTTAGAGACTCAGACTTCTCACAATCTATTTTCACAAGAAAATGAAAATAGAAAGTGAGAAGTTAAGGTTGCAACAAAAATAAGAAATTGAGTCATACACATACTCGTATATATGTAATCTGGAGTTAGGACTTTGTGAAATAAAAATTGAAACGGATTACACTAATCTTTATACTTATTTCGTATCTGCAACGATGTCATGCTGCCTCTTCATACGTATTTCATATAAAAACGTGAACCACCTGATACGTCTCTACCCAGATTTCTTTATTTTTAAGGTGAAATAACAAAAGATGATTTTGCAGTTGGGAACAAATTTCCGAAGATGGTGAAAATGGCCACCAGACTATATGAAGTTAAAAAAGGAGAAATCGAAAAAGGCAGTGTTGCAAACCCCAAAAGAAAATTGGGAAGTGAATGTGCTTAGAGACGATGATATCTAATTTGTTTTTCTTATCTCATATACCAAATATCTAACTATGATATTTAACCTTTTTATCTTATAAAGTTGGATACATGATCTGATTTCTTATCTAATCTTAGTTTATTTACATTTGGCTACCAAACATAAGCTAATTAAATAAATTATTAAAGAAAAATGGATTCATACATTAGAAATATGAAAATAATTATAATACATTTTTTTTTATGACGCATAAATTGTGAACTATTTTTCATTATAGATACAATAACGCTTATATTATTCTTTATACTACGACAATAGCTTTTTTTTTATATATTATCTTAATACTCTTTTAATGATGATCGTATATCATATAAAAACCAACCTTATATTATTATACAATAAGAAAATTATATGTGATCATTTTCAAATATCTTTAAATTGATTTGTTAGTTTACTTAATAAGTTAACCGTCAATTTTTTAAACAGTGAAATTTTGAAATGAGTGTGCTTTTTCGTACTTGTGTCCTCATACACCCGAGTTCAAACAAACTATGCAACCATGCCAACCAAGCCACCCTTTCCAATCCCAGGGTGACACGTCACCGGTTTCACCGCGGCGCACTCTCCCCTGAGGCACCGGATCACGTGACCCCTCATCATCAACGCCTCCAAACAAAAACCAGTGCAGCAAAAAGCCATTGCGCACTAAAACCTCCTCTCCCACTCTTTCACTGAAAACCCTAACTGTTTCTCTTTCTGGACGCGGATAGATTTCTTGCATCCTTTTTTCCGATTTTTATTCTTTTTTGGTAGAATCAGCTGATTATTCTTGCTGAAATGGAGAACAATAAGCTGAGGGAGCAGGACTTTTTGGTGGCCTCAATCTCGCAGCTGTCGATTTCCGGCAGCGCCTCGCCGCCGGTGGTGGCGCGGTTCCGCTCCGACTCGCTTTTATTCGGCTCCGAGTCCGATTCGGGCGACGCGGTTCAGTTCGATCTCAGCAACTGCCAGGTTCGGAGGTGTTCGTTTGTTTTCTGTATGTGGTTATTGAATTTTGTGGCCGGAGGTTTTCGGTTTTTGGTTGGTTTGATTTCGAGGTGGTGGAAACTAAGCCTGCTGAAATGAAGGATGTATTTTGTGCGTGTAGTTATTTTCAGTTTGGTGGTTATCGGAATTGCATTGTGTGTTTCGTCGACGATTATGGTGAATATATTTTCGTTTTTCTTTTCTAACCTATATTTGAAAGGATTTTATGAAATGTTAGAATTTTCGATACTTAAATTTTTAAATGTATGAAAAATGGAAGAAAGCTTGTTCTTTTCCTTGTCTACGTTGTGTTTAGTGCATAATCTCGTGGAAGATAATAAAAATTGACCAAAAAAAGAACTCCATGTTAAATATGGGAATGGAAGGGAATCTGGAACCTGTTTGGTATTTACATATTATAAAAATTATGTATAGAATAATATTTGTACGGTTTTGAAAATGTTGGCAATTTTCTATATAAAATGGTGAGTGGACTTTACCATTGAGCCTTTTTTTTGGGTTTTTATGTAGTGGAAAACTTTTTCTTCAATAACATATGATAAATATTGTAGACTTGTACGTATTGAATTCACCAGTAGTTCAGTTTATATGAAGTTATCAAGCTATGTCTATTTCTTCATTTTTATGTGTTGTGATGATCCGTTTATTATGTTTTGGTGGTTATTCCAGCTTTACAAGCTTGGTCCAGCTCAATCATTGTGTATGTCTGAAGCTTCCGATACAAATAAGGAGGTATGAGATATATCATTGCCGATTTATCATATTTAGTAGTCTCTGGTGCATATAGAAATGGAGGTGGAACTAGTTTTCTTCTCTTTCGAGGGTCAAAACTAATGCCTGCTTTGAACTTCCAATTTTTTTTTAATGAATGTAAATAATTATGAAGTATTTTCTGAGATGATGCAATTGTAATATGGAGGCTTGGAGCTTGCTCTAATATTTTTTGCCTCAATGCGAATGACCATATATCACAGTATATTTGCTGGTACATGCTAAAGTATGAACTTTTTCTTCCCATTTCTGCATCATATATAAATGAGGTGTTTTTCTGTTGGCCTTTGTCCTGTGAATCAGAAAAGCTATTCCAGGGGAATCACCATAGAGTTTAGAAATGAGGAGGAAAGTACGGCCTTCCATTGTGCATTTGAGCAATGGAAGAAGGAAGTGGTTGTTCAAGGTTGGTATATATGACATCTTTGTTGGTTTGCCATGGCAGATGTGGCCTCTTAATTTATTTTCTAAGTATTTATTACCTTGTTTGCTTGAGATGAATATCAGCATTATGTGTTTGGTATTTCATGATTGAAACACAATGCTACTGTTGGTATGTACTGGTTTATTATTTTCATGTAAAGTTGTGATCAATGCTATTTCCTAGTAAGATAGTTCAAACCTGAGTCATCTTACATGTCTTGAGTATAATACAGTAAGATTTTCCATGATGAAACTTACATAATACATTAAATGATGGTAAACCCCAAGTATGGTTAAATGACATAGGAAGTTTAGTCGAACAACTTTTTTTCCCTAAATAATTATAAATTTCTAAATGTACGTTGAAGATCAAAATGGACTAAATATTGGGGCAGAGGAGGTAGAACATTAAGGTACAATGCTCTGGCTCATATATCAATTCCTTTGTTCCAGGGGCATCTTTGCCAAATGGAATTGTGTCATCATCTGCAAGCAAGTTTGATGACAAAATAGAGGCATCTTCTGCCAAAATGTACTTCCATTACTACGGTCAGCTTCTTCATCAACAAAATATGTTGCAGGACTATGTGAGGACAGGTTACACACTCCTACGACCTGTTCTGCCGTACTCTTTTAATTTGTTATTTTACACCCAAGATCTCAAAAACTGTGGCCTTCTCATTTCCTGTCAAGAAATTTTGCATATAAGTGCCTGTTGCATTTTCTTGTAGCTGTAGTAAATTGGAAACTCTACCTCTGGTGACATGGTTGAAATTTCTATTCCAGGATCTTATTATGCTGCAGTCCTTGAAAACCGCATTGATTTCACTGATCGTGTAGTAGTTGATGTTGGGGCTGGTAGTGGCATCTTGTCTTTATTTGCTGCTCAGGTTCTGTGATACATGTGATGCTTTTGAATACCTTAGCATCATAAATGTGAGAAATATATAACTTCTAATATGCTTTTCTCAGGCTGGTGCAAAACATGTTTATGCTGTAGAAGCATCAGACATGGCAGATTATGCACGCAAACTCATATCTGGAAACCCTACACTCAGTGAAAGAATAACAGTAAGTTTTGTTTTATCATACTTATACCTGTTTGTGAGATTAACCATTTTTCTCTTCTCTTATCAATTTCCTGTTACATATTTTTGCTGATAGGTAATTAAGGGTAAAGTTGAAGATGTTGAACTACCTGAGAAAGCAGATATTTTGATATCTGAACCGATGGGTATGCTTAAATCTTGTTCTTCTGTCATCCGTCTTATGATAAGGCCTTGATGATTGGAGATGTAGCTAACTAGATAAGATAAAGAAGAAACACTAGTGGAACACTCTCTTTATTCAGAATGTGGTCCAAAGACATTTACTGAAAACTGACTTGTTCTGCAGGCACATTGCTAGTAAATGAGAGGATGCTAGAATCGTACATAATTGCAAGAGATCGGTTCCTTGTTCCAAAAGGGAAAATGTTTCCAACAATAGGAAGGTAGGGGTTGCCCAAGATCCTACCTTCTTGTGCTAATTGCTATTGTTATGGGTTTTGTTTTCCATAATTAAGCATTTTCTCAAAAGAAAGCAATTTTGTACTGCAGAAGTTGCCCATCATCTTCCTCATTATGCATTTATTTAGTTTATGATGAAAACTATCCTTATGTACTTCTTTCCTAGATATTACACACTTTAAATTCTTCTTTCCAGAGTTCTTGGATGTGTTTGACTGGCTATTAGACCAATTTTTTTCTTTCTTTCTATTTTAAGAGGACCTGATTTAAATTATAGATGGTTCTCCGACCTGCATTTTCATCTCTTATGCAACGTAGTCAAGTGTCTGCAGTACTACCAGATCAATTTCAATATAATTTTAACTATAAACCACCATTTATTCGGGTAGATTTATAATCCCTTGAAGTTATATTTTCTTTACCTTGTACTGATATTTGTTACTATTTGCTCTTGTAGAATACATATGGCCCCATTTAGTGATGAGTACTTATACATAGAAATTGCAAATAAGGTAAGCATCTCTTACGCGCCATGGTTATCTATTATTCCCTGCCTAAATGGTTGATTGGCATGTGTTTTTAATGATCAACAAAAAAAATCTTATAATTTTTATTATATGTGAAGGTTGAATATGTTATGTAAGCTACTTTTTTATTATTTCTATATCTATATTGTTTTTTACTATTCAGATAAGATAACAAATTTATTGTTTCTGTTCCCAATCCAGGCCTTGTTCTGGCAGCAACAAAATTATTATGGTGTTAACTTGACCCCTTTACATGGAACTGCCTTTGAAGGATACTTCTCACAGGTTCATTCTCATTCCATTTGTCTGCTTCCTTTCTCTGCATCTACTTGTAGTTATGTAGGCTTCTAATGTCTGTTCAACTATGTGTCTTTTTATGATATACAAATACTATCGCTTGACGCTATCAAAATCCATTTACTTGCTCTTCTTTTCATTCTCTCCTATAGATTGTGATGTTTCAAGTATGAATTGTTTTCCTTATATATCATTCTTCAGAGTAAGTAGTATTTAGTATGGCATTCTTCTCTAGAATTATTGCTTAGATGATATATATCAATAAAATCTGTTTCTAATCACAAAGAATTATAAGTACTAAAAACGAAGGTGCAACTAAATTTCAACATGTTCTAGATATATTTTTGGTGGTTTTGTGGGTGTTCCTGCCGGGAAGGGCTATGCTAGAGAAGCAACTTATTTCCTTAACCTATTAGAACTTATTTATTAAAACCAACCATACTTTTCCCTATGTGATAGGGCTAAAGTATCTTGCTTATTATAAATCGTGCTGATGTTATTCTCTACCATTCATCCTTCGATCATTCACCTGTTTGGATTCACAACAGTTAGGCATCAGCTATTCATATAATATGTCTGACCATATTCTACTTTGCCTCCTCCGAGCATTGCAGCCAGTTGTGGATGCTTTTGATCCTAGGTTATTGGTGGCTCCTGCAATCTCCCATGTGATAGATTTCACTTCTGCTAAGGTAAATGCCCTTGGCTCCTCTACCTGCTTTTATATTTCACATTAGCCTACGTAATCCTGCATTCCTGCAATCTTCTCTAAAAACAACCTCCCCCCCCCCTGCCCGGCCGCTACAAAAGAAAAAAGAAGTACTTCTGTGGCCAAAAATTTTCTAAGCTGATGTTTGAAATGTCAATGTCAATTAACAGGAGGAAGATTTGTACGAATTTGACATTCCATTGAGGTTTGTATCTTCAATCGGCACCAGAGTGCATGGATTGGCCTGTTGGTTCGACGTATTGTTTGATGGGAGGTAGTACTTCACCGTAGCATTTGTGTGCACATCAGTGTCTTGAGTCTGGCTCGTGTTCTTACTTAATCACGTTACCTCATTGGCAGCACTGTACAAAGGTGGCTAACCACTGCTCCTGGTGCCCCTACAACACACTGGTACCAGCTCCGTTGTGTTCTGGCCCAACCTATATATGTGATGCCTGGCCAAGAGATAACGGGCCGACTTCATATGGTGGCCCATAAAGCTCAGAGTTATACCCTTAACCTAACATTGTCTGGTGGGTTCTGAAACTTCATTCTCAGCGGTACCACAGTTTTTGTACATGTTTAGTTTCCTTCACTAACTATCTAGTTTTTGTTTCATTAGCTAAAATGTGGGGCCCTGGTGCTGAACAAGGAGGAATACTCCAGACATCATCGGGAAAACTTGATCTTAAAGAGCCTTATTATCGGATGTCTCAACCACAGGCGTATCCAATGTCCCAAGATCAACAACCAAATCAATTACTACAAACGCAGGTTTGCAACTTATGATATATGTTGTTTGTTTTGAATATACTATATACATACACGCTGAATAATAATCTTTGTCCATTCATTTGTGCTTTGGGATTGGCTTGCATATGCTATCAAAATCTATTTCAGTTGTTTAATCTATCTGACATAAATGTTAGGTATGAATGAAATGCAACACACACTGCTAGAGTTTTTTCTCTCTGATAGACAACATGATGTCAAATCTATAACTCCTCCACAAATGCTTTTCATAAGTTTGGTTTCTTCCCAGTTTTTTTTACATAACATCAACTGTAACCTTGTTCAAGGAAAGCACGTAGTCCCCACAGTGTCACGTTCCACCATATATTGCACTTATCCTATTATGCCTAAAATCCACCTCCATCAACCAACTTGTAGTTTTTAAAGTATGGTAACACTTGCATTTGCTTGTTGCAGGATATACAAATACAATCACATGATGAAGAGGGCTCGGATCTATTGCAACAATCTGTGTGATCTTTTGCTGCATCCATAATCAATCCGATGAAAGATCGTAGTCGTATTTATTGTAAGCCCACAGTAGCCTTCGCACGTACGAGAACCCGATAGCGTCTCTTGTAATTGTTTCAGCTTGCTGCTCTATTCAATAGTTCGACATGGATTACTAATCTGTATCCTCCATCAGCTTGAGAAATAATGGCTTGTATCAAGTTGGCAAGTTTTGAGCATCTATGTTTTTTAGCACTTTAGCAAGGGTGTTGAATTTGGAATCAGTTTTGACGCAAGCTAGCCTGTGTTTAGCAGATTTAACGACGTGCGTTTGATGGAATATATATGATGAGTTTTTCTAATTCGCATGCAATTTTGTCAATATATGTCATGTGTATACAATACCGAATTTTGTCAATTTGCTCCAGAGTAGGCTATGTTTCCTCTGCATTTCAGGTTCCACTTCTCAAATAAGACAAACTCAAAACCTATAGAATCGAGAGTTTGACAAAATTAAGCTTCAATTTGAAGCAAATTGATAAATTTGTTCAAGAAAATGAGTGTGCTCTTCCATAGACTTATTATACCTCCGCCTGCTTGTCGAGCTCCCAGCCACAACCCAAAGGTCGTTGTGCCGGCTATTCAACTTGCCTAACTAGCTGCAGCAAGAGCAGGAATCGGGTGGCTGACGAGCGACGGGTGGTCATCATAACTAGCAACTTGAGTTGAGATATTCCAGCATCTCTCACCATTTCGATCCATCTGCACGAGACACACCAATCCACACCTTGTATCATTGACACGGTACTCCCCAGTGCAAGATATGTCGTTTTCTTTGATGCTGTCCATGGTAGGGAGAATCTCAACCTGCACATTCATATTTTCTTATCGGAGTTGGACAGGAACACGGAATTACAGTGGTGCAGTTATAGAGTCTTTGCTTGTTCGACTGTGGCAACATATCGTGTACCTGAGATGTCAAGAAGATCCGATGCAAACCAGTCTGGAAACCAGACCGTCATCAGATGCATAGAGGTAGGCCTTCGCCTCTAAACTAGAACCGATCAACTTCTGTGAACGAGCTACCTCAAGCACTTTGTTCACCTCAGTTCTCAGCTAGGAAAAGCAGCTTGAATTAGATAACGGTGATATCATATAATTTTTTTGTCAATTTACGCTAAAAAGTCCACCTCAAGAATCTTCCCCCAAAAGATGACCTCGTTGTCTTTCGTTCGAGACAGGCCATCCTGACTCAAGGCTTTTTTCTTGTTATGGGCGAGTTTGAGATAAAAGTTCCCAATATGGAAACTTTTTTTTTTAACTTCCGAAGCTAGGAAAGACGCTTGTTAAACAAGCGTCTAGGTAATAGGGAGACGCTTGTTAAACAAGCGTCTAGGTCTGTTCTGATTGGCCGGTGATTTTGGGATGAAGCTCTGATTGCAGTGTTCCACGCGGATGCAGAGAGATGAGAGACGCGCAATAGGGCCAG
>JAYDZE010000006.1:202945-213186 GCA_034509125.1 Monilaria moniliformis
GAGGAAGAAACAAGGCAAGGGCCTTAGCTCCACATATCGAAGCAGCCTAGCAACCAACAAGACCGAACAAAAGAAGTCAGTCCCGAACTTTATCAGTACATGAAGGGAAGACCGAAGAAAGAAGAATCTTGAGGGAACTCTTAAGGAAAAGAAAGAAAACAATGCCGGTAGCTACCTTGCACCATGATACCATGTATCCCGAACAAGATCAGTAAGAACAACAACACGTGGGAAACAAGGCCGGTACTCTTCTATTGTATACTCGGTTAGAAAGAAACAATGGGTCAGAACTCGGGTCAGAGCTAGGAGGTTTACTTCGAAGAAGGCGCGGGTTACCTATTCGTACTTTTGACTCCAGCAGCGGTAATAGACCAACCTACGAGGTACCCATTTCTGAGGCAGGCATAGGTGAAGGGCCAGGGACTCAATCGGTATCGGTAATAAACTCATATGAACGCACTTGCATTCAAGACATCGATAATATCGTTAATAGACCTTTCGGAGTAGCTGTATTCCTGCGGACAACCGGATTTCCCGTACCAGTTTCTGAGGGTTCAGTGACTTCCGAGTTCCTGAGTGACAGTATGAATGAGTTCCTGTTGCTAAACCAAATATGTAGCATTGCTTGCAAGCATTCAAGCTTTCTTTCCTAACCTTGCTAACTCAATATGGGCCCGAGCCTTGGCAAAGGACGTATTTCCTCTCCGAGCTCTCTCTTTCTGAGCCTCACTATTGGACCCTACCCTTGATCTTTGAATGGCCAAAACCCTAGGCTATCTCCAAGGCATCTGAGATCTGCTCGTGTGTGATGTTTGTTTGCAGAGGCGGGGTTTGAACCCGCATTCTTCTGTTCATGAGGATGATCCAGAGAACAATACCATTACTCTGCTTGATTTGCGAGTTGACGCGTAAATCTTCCATTACTCCGGATCTGTTTTGATGACTAGTGATAGCATTGGCGAGCTCAAGAGCAAACCTTCTTTGATATCTGGATTCTCGCGTGTTTTTAGTTTGTTCTTTTTCCGGGAAGACTCTTTCGCTCCTGTTGTTTGTCCATAATTCATAGGTTCATTCCTAGGCGCGTTCACAGTCAGAGTAGAAAGACTCGTCTGCCTCTCCGATCCCGTTTCTGAAGTGTTTCCTTTCTTCTCCCTTAGTAAAAGGAGAGTAAAGTGCAGGGGAAGTCCGTCTTTCAAGTTCCTCTTTCTAGTCCCGCTTTCGACAGCTAGGCACTCGTGATAGTCAGGCTTAGGTTAGAGGTTCTTTCGGGCAAAGTCAGTACTTTCGGGCAGGTGCTGTTAGAGAACTAGGTGGTCAGTAGGCGCAATCTGTCTTTCTTTCCTTGAAGGGCTCTTGGTCGTATCATAAAGAAAATCCTTCTCCTTTAATGCGAATGCCAGGGGAAGGCAGGAATGCATCTATGTGGATTACTTGCTCGATTAGCGGATTGCACAGATTACCTTCTTACATTAGATTAGCACTAGGAATAGTCACCAATTAGACATCAGGGGAGTAAGCTATTTCGGTTGGTTGCTTAGTCTTGTTTAGTGAGTAGGTCTTGAGTGAATCGCTAGAGAATCGTCCTAGCTGTTACACTAGGAAGAGCGCCAGAAAGAAGCTCACTCAGTAGTGTGGTCTCATCGAGTCGGAGAGAAAGCATCAATCAGCGCATAGGGAGGATGGAAAGAGTGCTCAACAGCAGCCCCCGGTTCAATCGATAGGCCGAAAGCGGATTTAGACATAAATATTTATGAATTTGGTTGAGAGGGATACATGTTCCCGTCCCCACGGAGTGATTGATGGAATCGAACAGAGGGTCGACCTTCTTTATTATCTAGTTGCCCATCTCTCGTCCTTATCTCTCGTCTGGGGCCACTACCCCCAATTAATAGTTTACCCCGGTCCGGCTCTAGATGTTCAACACAGTGCAGTGCCAGGTTTCTCGTCTGTCTGATGGAATTCCGTAGAGAAGAACCTAAAAGAAAGATTTGGATTCGATGGGGATAAATGATGATAGAATAAAGGTAAGGGCAGGAAGGGCGCTTCGCCGCCATGAAAGCAGAATCCCTATACTGAAGCCGATTCGTCGACATGAAACTGAATGCCATCAAAAGGAGGAGAATCCGATTTGCCTCCATTAGCATCAGCAGAACGGCATATACTATTCACATCAAGCCGATCTAGAATCCCCTCTTCGGACCAATCACTTAACTTCTTCCCTCGGGCTAACCGCAGATGTCACTATGCTTAAGACATGCAATTCGAAGTAGTTGATAAGAGCTTTCAGGCAAGTCAAGTGAGGTATCAAAAGAAAAGGCAAGGTCCGCGCATTCGATTCCGAGAGTCCCACAGACAGGGGTAATGGCGCATCTAAGAGAATATTACGAAATAGGGGGATTCGTGTACAACAGCCAAAGAGCCTCTAAGGGGCTTTGATGCGGGGATTCCGGTGATTCATTCTTCCTTTCCAATGTAGGCATTTGTCCTGCAAACAAGCCCTTCTCTTCCTTGACTAGCAGCAGCTCACGCTAAAGCAGTTGCAGCTTACACTAGCTAGGCGAACTCCCGCTCTGATCCAGCTACCCCTCTTGTTGTCGGAATCAAGGCTAGGCCCCCGGCTCACTGCCTTCTGCGCTTAGGAGTGCCTTCTTGTTTCTTAGAATCGACTGAGTCAGTCTCTCTCCTCCTCTTCTAGCTTCCATAGTTCAAATCCTTGCAGCTCGTACCTCGCTCCTATTCGCCGCATTCAGAAGGTACAATGATCCGTGGCGAGCAAAAGCAAGCTATGTACTTTTCTTTAGTCCGATGACCCGCATTATAACCTATGTCCTACCTCGATCCATTTTAGGGACTTTCTCTTCTTTTAAGTCAGACTGCGCAGGGGACACAAGCAGCTTATGAAGAAGAAGAATACGGAGGCTAGGCTATCTTTCCTGGAAGTCATACCATACCTTTTGCTCTCAAAGAAAGTAAAACAAACCATCGGGCTTGGTAAAGAAAGAAGCACTTTGGGAGTACACATGTATCTGCATTGAAATCTATATGCTGGCCCGCCCTGCTTCCCATACCGGCTCTTCTTCCTCTGTACTGTAGCAGCTGGATGAGACCAGAAGGTAGTGAGCGGGCTGCCTTTAATGCAATTAGTCACATTCGGAATGAGTCATTTCTCTCTTTGCGTACCGATTTTATAAATAAAAAGGAAGCCCTATTGACTTATGGCTTGGGATCGGGGCGGCTCACATAAAAGAGCCAGTGCGAGTTGATCTCGTCTGCCCACGTAGAAGATTTTCTATGATAAGAGGAGTTATACAAGTTCCGAAGGGCCCTTGCATCCGCTGTGTGATACGAAAATTCCGTTCGGGCCAGTCTGCTTTCATTGTCAAAAAATAGGCTACAGAATGAGTATTGGCTAATCGCCCTCTACTTTTAAAAGTAAAAGGGAATTTCGTCAAACAGGCCGAAAACAGGGGTATACGAAAGACCAAATACTGGAGATAGGTTACCGGGGTAGTTAGGCTGAGTTCATAGCAGCTTTAAAGATGCCACCATACACTACAGTCTTCAACGGAAAAAACCGGTAACACCCGCCAAGCTTACTCTGAATAGATATAGGCCTCCCCTTCTTGATAGGTTTCTCTAGGCGCCTACTTAACTACTCTACCAGTCCCTAAGCTAACTCTTCTCTATCTGCGGACTGCGCTGACTATTTCGATGAAAGAAAGCTTTTCTTTGAAACTAAGCCGCGCTCTCGCTCATATTATTAGTTTTTATATTCTTTTTAAATTTAGGAGTTTTTTACCGGGAGTAGCGCCTTTGGGGGTTCAGACTGATAGGCCGAAAACTACTATATCTTTACCGGTCTTTCTATGTTTGTATGTTTTATGTTGCCAAAGGCTGAAAAGAAAATCAGAAGGAAAGGGGGAAGCCTAAAGCTCAGGGGGCATAGTTCAACCTACCTAGAGAGACGTCTGTCAGAGTCCTAGCTATCGGGGGTTCCCAGCGAATAGTGCGTGTTCTTAGAATAAGGTTTTTTTATTCCTTTATTTTCGTTCTATTTCCTTGCTTTGTTTACCTGTCCTATCGTATCGAATAAGGTTTCCCGGCCTAGCCTATCTCGGTGTCTGCTACCGAAAGAGAGAATCGGGCAGCTCAAAACCAGCCCAACCTCTTCATGGTCACATCTCCTTTTCCGACGCTTTTCGTGTTGTTGCATGTGCCTTACGGTATCCGATCCAGTCCTCTCTGCTTCCTATGATTGAAGTGAAGATCCGCAATAGACTGTCTGCTTTCCTTGGTAAGGAAATAAATAAGGAATCGAATCTATTTCTATTTATAATAGAACTGGGGACTAGAGGCCTCTCCGATTGAGAGGAGAAAGTCTGTGATTCAAAAACGGGTCGGATAGGCAATCAACATGATTGGTCCCGTCCCAGTTTAAGTAGTTGGATGTGAGTGCGTCGGATAAGCGAAAGCAAGCAGTAGATCGAGAAAAGAAAGAATACAGATTGAAACAAGAATCCGCTTCCCACCATCTATATCATCCTGTATAATAAGAATAGGAATCAATCGTTCAGTGATCGCTACGCTTGATTGGGGCAGGCTACCCGGCTAAAAACCCATCTTTTTGCTGTTCCTCATTATTACCTACTCCAAACACGAAAGTAAAGACTGTCTACATAGCGCTCCCTTTGAAGGTGGAGCTTCACGGGGATCATACGCCATCCTAGGTGGTTCTCCCGTAGCGTCTCTGCCGGCTACTTTCTAAGGTGCAGGTCTGCCTATCCTAGGTGACCATCTTCGTCTACTACAACTAGGGGTGTGTACCATAGAGTGTGGTACAGGTCTCACCAGTACCAAGGGACAGATTGATTTTGATCTCGTCAACTCGGAACTCATAGCTGCTAGCAACTCCTAGTTACAACTAGAACTCCTTAGCTACTAAAACAAGAACTCTTTCACTCGGGCTACTTTTCTTATCGGGCAAGTTGCCACCCGTTTGTTCAATATCCGAACTCTAGTAAGTAGCTTAATCTGTCGAGAAGAACCATCTTTACCGGATCTGACATGTAACCAGTCTTCTCCGCTTGAGAGGGAAAGGCGGAGTCACAAGTCTTTGAGGTCTGGTCTAGGAATAAGCCATGCCGTTGAATGGCTTGGTCGATCCTCGAGAAACGAAGGAAGACTTCCATCTCCAAGTTTAACTCAGACGTAGCTCCCTTCTTTTTAGGTGTGAAGCAGTGTCAAACCAAAATACCCAACAAGCATTAGCTCTCCCTGAAAAGGAGGTGATCCAGCCGCACCTTCCAGTACGGCTACCTTGTTACGAACGCGTTAAACCACCAATCTGGATTTCTTTCACAAACACGGAACCCCCTTAAAGGAGCAGAAGAGGGGTTTAAATGGGTGGTCTTTGATTCCGCTGAAGGAGTTCCCAAATTCGGGAATAGACCGAAGTCCGATCCGTTTGCTCGTAACCGGGCCACGGAAAGTTTCTTAACGCCCTTATTAACTCCTCCACTCCTAGAAAGTTTGCTTTCGGGCGATGGCTTGGTTTTCCACTCTATTAAGAGATTCCCATCGAGAAATTAATTCATTGTTGAAGAACTCCCCCTTAAACCTGGAGGAAGTTAATCAGAAGAGGTTCTTCAAAAAGGGATTGACCTAAGGCAAGGTTGACTTATCCTGGAGGAAGGTGTCTCAGGAAGAGAATACGCTGATGCCGCAAATCCGGTGTTATAGAATCCGCTGCTCTTGGTCTTGTTGGAATATCCGTTGTTGGAGGAAGAAAAATGAAGAATAAGCTGTTAATGAATTTCCTGAAGCAAGGGAAGCTTTAGCTTGTGCACAATTGAAAGAAAAGGGCGCGAAAAGGCCTCCAAATAGGGGAATGGGAATGCCACCTGCTTCAACTTGAAAAAAAGCCGGGATTCATCTCGAGAAATTCCTTTTTCATCGACAGATGAGAGGGAATTCGCACATTCAACTGAATGCAAGAAATCGTGTATATAAATAAGATTAGTTGAACTCTTACTGTGATCGTAACCGGTGCCGCTGTTCTTAGTCTCGAATCAGCCTCCTTTCTGGTTGACTGAGAGATTCTTGGTGACTCTAAGCCAGAAAAAAGCCCTTAGCGGCCTTCGCTTTATGCCTTTCTAGTGCTAGTAGCAGTAGTAGTCTAAGCTCTTTCTTTGCAAGACAAGAATAGGGTGCAGCTTTTGTTGTGCTCCCCCTTCCTTCTCGTTCCCCACTAGTTACAAGACTCCCGAAAGAAGCCTTTTCTCGGATTAGATAAAAAAGAATTGACTCTCCACTTAAGTAATCGAAATTGGAACCTTTTTCAACTCAGTTTAACCACCCCATGTATGTGCGCCAGTCTCTTGCTTGGATTCCTTTTTACGAGCTCACGAGTTGGATTTGAACCAATATCTCTCCTTTGGAGTGACTTTCCAGTTAGTCTAATCGTGGCTTTGGTTACCCGGTTCGTACTTCTCCTCTTTCTATAATGGACTACATCCGGGGCCTTCTCCTCTTCTTCTTTGTTTGCATCTTCTCCTTCCTGGTTCTATCAAGGCAGACTTCACATTCCCTGGGTCTTAAACCATCCAATTTCAATTGCTTCCTTCTCTTCGCATCCCCAAGAGTCCCCTCTCAGTAATTCCTTTGGTTGATATGTCCACTATAGATTCGCTACAAGGCTAAAATCATGCTTATTTCGCGAGTTGAGGACCCCTGTAATGGTATCACACGTGAAGGGTCAAAAGTGGCAATTCTTTAGTTGTAAATCGCCGACCCCGGAACTTCTTCCCAACTACCCCTACTGTCGAAGTCAAAGAGAGCAGGATTCAAGGGCGTTCGTACTTGGATTTATCCAGCTGGGATGTTGAGTCGTCCCTGAAGTGGAGTGAATCCCCGGGTTAGAAAGCAGACACGTTAAGAACAAGAAGACGCGGTAACTCCTTGTACTTGTACTGTAAATCCGGTTACTACGGACTTATTACCACTTGTCTCGGTTGGATCCCGTTACATTGCCTCAAGACTAGAGAATCGTAAGGAGTAGGTGTTATACTAGAGATCGGGGGAAGAGAAGCGGGTCTCAGGGTGTTAGATCGGATCATTGACTTGACCGTAGTACCCGTCTGGTATTGGTTGAGGAAGGTCGGATAGTTAGGGAGATTGTTAAGGGTCCAAGCGAGGGACAACATCGGCTTTAGCTACGGGCCAGCATATCGAAAGACCTCCTCCGGAGAATGAACATATTGATTTCTTGTTAGAATGCTTGAATGCCTTCGAACAGGGCGGTAAGAAAAGCAAACACGAGGAACAAGCCCATTCATACTGCAAATCGGGTCATGGTCATGGGCATCAGGGGCATCGCCCTACACGGCGTATTGGAGCTTTCATTCATAGCATAGGCGATTCACTCTTTCGTTTAGCAACAGGAAAGAAGAACAAGGGAAAAACCAGGGATTTACCTTGGGGAAAGAGAAAGCATCCCCTAACTTATAGGGACGCAGGGGGTAACAATAACAAAGAAGGAACTTCAACCTTTGACCTTATCCGAGCTCATAAGAAGAGATAATATCTTTACTTTATCCGAGTCTCCTTCCGACCCTAGAGTTTACCAAACTACAGGGAAACTTCGTACACTTTCAATTCCGAGGGGAAAACAAAAAGACATTCAAGTCCCCGAGAAGAAGAAAGAAAGGAAAAGAAATGACTCTTGAAAGACCTTGAAAGAGAAAGAAAGAGACGCTTAACAGCTCCTGTAGAACTCAATGCCGGGTCTCTTCTACTCTACTGGAGCTCAATGCCATGCCCGTTGCTAGCCGAAAGGCCTAAAGGAGCCCAATGCGCGGACCAGCTTTGACGAAGCTTGTAAACAACAAGAAGAAAAGACCAGGGGCAAGGGCTTCAAAGAAGTACAATAACTCTTAAAAACCAACTCAACGTGAAAGGGCCCGGCAGGGCTGTCAACTAACCGTTTTGATCCAAACGTTGTTGTGAACGAGGGGTCTCGCAACGTGGTTGAATACGCGGGCGAAGTGAAAGAAGCCGTCCTCGGGATAAACTGTTGCGTGTGTGTGGGCAGGGGTTGATCATCATAGAAAGGATCTAATAGCGATCTTAGACGCGTCTGCCGAGGAATCTTCTGCAGCCAGCGAAGTCGATTACATAGTGGAATCAGTCGTGCCCCGAGAGACATGGTCTGCGGGTGGGAGAGAGGTCCATGAATGACTAGACTGACTAGCCGGTGAAAGATAGAGCACCTGTCACTGATCCGCTAGAGCCTCCAGATGGGTTCAATCTAAGAGTAGAATGGGGTCCTCAATCCGGCTAAGAATCTCAGATCGGAAGGTTGCATCGTCTTTCCCAAGACGAAGTAGCCAAGTGTTTGCACCCTGTATTAGTAAGTAGGGAGGGGGTCAAAGACCCAGGAGCTAAGGGGGTCGAGACACTGAAGAAGGAAATCCAAGTAGTCAACCGCAGTGCTTGCAGACTCTATCGTCGCGGATCAATACCCGGGGCGAGGGGCAATCGCCAATGGGAAACACCAGTCTCGTGGTATCGGTGGTATCATCGAAGGTTCCAGTTCTGAGGGATTGGAAAAAGTCCTGTTTCTTCGACCAGAGGACTGCAGCCGCTTTCTTGGGGCTAGCTCAACTTATTTTTTGGCCTTTCGAAAGGAATTGCTGGAAAGAGATCTCCGAACGGAGGAAGTGAAAAATCATAATAGTGGAATTACAAATCTTACCGGCGGGCTTTACTTAAAGTGAAAGACTAACGTGCGTACGCGAGACCAAGACGACGGGAAGCATTCAACTTGGGGCTGACGGGGTAGGAACATTTCCTTCTTTTTGATTATTCCACTCTCCAATCCGATTTAGTGCGTTTAAATGGGACTTTGGGTTCTCTGACGGCATACCCCACAGGGGTTGCTTTTCGAACAATTCGAATAGATAAAGTATGCCCGCGTGGCGAAATCTGAGATACCAAATGTTTTCATTGACGCCGGAAGGATACCTAATGAGTATCGAATTCTAGTGATACTTTCTAATGTGACGAGCTATTATGGAAGAAAAGATTTGAGTAAACTGAAGAATGAGATAAGTCAATCGGAGACTTTACTATCTTCCGTTATCAAGAGAGAAAGGATCAAGTCAGTTCCATGTTCGCAGGTGGGCATACTGCCGCAGTTGATGAAGCTAAAACCAGTATTGAGTTCCCCTTTCAAAAAGTAGAATATTTCATCCCACTCAAAGAGAAAGAGAAGCGGCGTCAAAGGAACGACAATCCCTACCCGAACTATCCTTCTGCTGAGAACCTCCTGCTATCCGAACAATGCTGCTACTTTTGCGGAACCAATCCCCAGATAGCGGACCCGCATCAAGCCAATGGAAAGCCCAAGCGGCGGACAACCGACCCTGCCTGCCTGATGCTACAAACCTCCCGAGGAGCTAAAGTAGCTGTCCATGTAGCTAAGCAGTGGCGGACATATCTGACTTTCTTTTTGATCTTTCCCCGGGATAAAGGCATTGATAAGGTAAGCACACGTCCACGCCAGCGCCAACGGACTTTCTCCTTCGTTCCCCGGAAACTATTCCCGCGGTCGTTAAGGATTGTACCTTTGAGCACCAAGATTTCAATGTTCCAATATCGCCAATTGTTGAGGCATATCTCAACATCAAGATCGAGGCATGACCTTTCTCTTCATACATGAGTGAGTCCTTTCCATGAAGATTCCTTATAACAAGACGAGACGCCCTCTTCGTTCGATCAAAATGAAGATCTAAGAACAAGACTTCGGGCATTCTTCATGCATTGCTTCTATCTTCTGGTCTTGCAGCTTTGCCTGCTAGCGTTTATAGGACGACTGCTTTGTAACTTCCCCTGTTGCTGCTGGATTGGATTCCCCAACCTTTGGTCGAGGACTTCTTTCTTCTTCGATTGATCACCGAACCCTTCTAATATAGTCACTCGGCAAGAACCACTTTTCGTAAAGCTATAGGAGAGAGCCCTTTTTAATGGAGAGGACTTATGAGGAAGAGGAGAACTCATTCCCGCATGCAGATTGCCTGGTTGCAGCTAAAAAGAATAGGAAGAGGATGAGTGGCTCAGGAGCATCTGCAACTCTTCTTCTTTATTTAAATAGACTCAAATCCAACCCTATAAGGAGACTTTGAGGGTCCAAGTCCAAGTTAATGGGGAAGGTTCCACCTAGGAAGCTAGGTTCTAGCGATTCA